>JAZHYW010009542.1:0-138305 GCA_037355805.1 Ixodes ricinus
TATCTCTTCTACAATGTCCTCGTAGCATCTTGTAACATACTGCTTGTTCCTGTTCAAAATGTTCTAGCTGATGTAGTCTGTATAAAAGAAGCTGAGAAAGGCAACTCGTGATCGCCTCACTAAACATCTACCGTGTTTACTCGCATAACGAACACACATTTTTTCTGAAAATTGTTCTTTACGCAGGGTAAAATGTTTGCATTTATACACTAAATGTCATTTTAGGTACCAATATGACACGGCAAGGTACTGTGGCACGTCTCCACTGATGGAGGCGTACCCACGGCTGGTTGGGGGTGCGCCACAGTGACCACGCTTTATAAATTGCAATCCTTTTTAGGGCGCTTTCGGCGTGCCTTTTGCCAAAGCTGACTCAGCATCGGAGAGCAACCTGACCAGTCTTAGGCCCAACCACTTTCACAATATCACTGTTCGAAAGTGGATCAGAGACGACGGCATGTTTGTTGACATCAATGCATTCGATGGATGGAGCACGTTCGGGACTGGGCAATTCCTCGACCCAAGCTTCGCCAAGTGTGCGTGCCGCTCGGTTTCACGGTTAATCACTTTCGCAGCTACGCGCTTGCAGCCATTACGAGAGTGGCTTGGCTTGACTTGACTTGATCTGACCGCTTGGCGGCAAAAGAAAATTAGCTTGGTGGGCTTGGTGGCTAGCGAAGTTGGACGCAATTGGAGACTTGCAGAGCCGAAAATTGGAGCTGCGTTCATTATGCGAGGGGAAAAATACTCAAAATATTGGCACCCGTTGGGGGGGGTGCATTCATTTTGAGGGTAAATACGGTATTTTCAGCAAAATGTTCAGTTGGGTTAGTTGGCACATGACTGGATAGAAGCGCCGAAGGACAGGGACAAAGTGAAGGGTCATTTACAAAGTGTAAATGACCGTGCTAGAGAGCTGCAGCAGCTATCAAACAGACGCCATCTGGGAATCTGGTCGTGCATTGCAATCAATGCCCGTGCACCCCCTTGTTTTAAAACACAACCATCGTGAACGACGCAGCGTGAAACAACTAAGGAAATTCACAAGGTGTTTGTCATCAAAACAAGGAATGCCAATAAGCGTATCAGTGAGCCGTCCTGCGGCGCCATTAGATAAGGATATGTTATTTTTAGAGAGAGAGTGGGGTGGCTGGAAGTGACATGGTTTCATTAAAGTATTTATGTCGGTGTGTTTCTAATAAACCTTCAGTTGCAAGTGCGCTCCGTGTTGTCATTACCTCCTTTGCTTTGTCTCTGTCCTTCGGCACTTTCTATCTAATCTATTTTCCGTTTTACATTTGTTCAGAATTTTTCATCCAAGACGCTTTATTTGGCACATTTGTTGGAGCCGTTTTGCATGCCAATTGGAACCGCTTGAAGACATTGTTTGGCCGACCTTTATTGCATGGGAAGTGGGATGTAGCATGAAGGCAAAATGGTGGCGACTCGATTCCCGGCGGAGGTCCTGTGGACAAAGGAAGTTAGAAAAATTAAGCTGATGAGCTGAACGGTGTCTGAAGTTTCTGTCGCCGTTATTTATTAACTGTAATACGGCTAGGGACAATCCCACCTAATCCCCCCAAAAATCAGTCGGAAGCTGTAAATCAACTTTCACATTTCGATAATGTGCGTGCTGAGCGTGCGAAAAGACTTCGAAGAAACCGACTTTCATGTTCCTTTAGAAGAGTGCTTTCTCGATTTAGCTGCAATTGGCTCTTTTTTGTCGGCTGCACTCCGAAAGTTATCTCATCCAATTTGGCTTCAATTATAAGTGGTCGTTTTCTCGGCATATTACGGTAAGCGGTGAGTGTTGGTGCCTGCCCATACGCTATTAAGGTAAAATAGAAAAAGTGCCCAAGTCGTGTTCACGCAAACAGTGTCGTGCAGTGGATGCAGTGCTAGACTTGCTGCTCTTCAAAAGAAATAATGGTGTGTGCTCATCTCTCACGGCATATGCTTCGGCGTCTGCCCAGCGTACATTATGAGAAACATATTGCAACAAAAAATAGGTGGATCAAATTGATTGTGCATATATCACGTAACACGTTACGACTCTGTTAATGTTGGAGTAAAGCGATTTTCATTGAATGTTTCCGTGTCTCATTTTTGTTTCAGTGGGAGACGACCTGAAAACAGAACATGAGGAGTTCATTGTGAAGCACTGTGGCAATCGTCCCGTATTTGTGACCCACTTTCCAGCCAGCCTCAAGCCATTCTACATGAAGAGGGACAGCACCGGAAATCTGGTACAGTGTCTAATTCTTGTACGTGGGTCTTCGTATAAAAGCTGTCCCTAAAGAGCGACGGAAGACGTCCTGTTTTGCCACTTTAACCCTTTGAGTGATGGGTTTTCTTTTCCACGTGCTGAATGTAAACTGTAGCATGCTTATGCGAATAATATTAATGCGAATAGCATTCTTTGGCTACTTCACGCACTTTTCGTCTATGTATCTATCTGGCTATCTAACCTCTTACGCCGCGGGTCGATAAATAAATAAAAAAGACCGGCGCCGGCTGGGATTCGAACCGTTGACCCTTTGATCAGCAGGCAGACGCGCTAACCACAGAGCTATGAAGGCAGTCATTCAACGCACTTCTAAACAGTTGTTTATATCTTTTCCATAGGACGCGCTTTACAGCGCTGTCACAGCAACCGGTGCGGCGCGTTCCATGCACGAGGGCTCATTCCGCTCTCATGAGGCTGAGCACGGCCGCTAGCTCACCCTCTCCCGCGCTCGGGAGAGGGTGATGTAGCGGCCGTGCTCAGCCTCACGAGAGCGGAATGAGCCCTCGTGCATGGAACGCGCGCGCACCGGTAGCTGTGACAGCGCTGTAAAGCGCGTCCTATGGTAAAGATATAAACAACCGTTTAGAGTACCGTTGGTTGAGACTAGCTGAGACGCCAGAAAGTCTGGTCGGTACCATTTTGAGTGTTTGTGCGTATGGCGCGTGCTTTGCTCGCCTTCCTAAGTGACACAAATGCACGTGCTGGGCTGCGGAGATCGTGCGCAGGGCTGTGAAAGTGTCAACAAATTTAGAATCGCCTCAAGAGTGGGCTGGCGTATTTAGAGTGTGCCGGCCACCTGACGAACGCGCATAACTCCACACCGTTTGATGCTATTCGCATTAACGTAGATAATCATTCCCAAAGGATGGGTTCTGCTGATTTTTATTTATGAAAAACATACTATTTTCTGGGCAAAAATTTTAATTGATATCTGCGTGTCCAACTTACAGTATATTTCTTGTATCATACTTTTCAAGAAACGGTACTACGCAGTGGCAGCCTGGCCTTGCACCTCGAGGTCACTCTTTGAAGCGGCGTTGCTCGGCCCTCGTTCATTTGAAACTGTGACTTCCCGCTTTCAGTCGTGGATTGCCGAGGTCATTGGTAATTTCTAGGTCTCGGTGTTCGCCATGAAGCGCGACGTTGAACAACTTAGATTCGCCATTATATAACGACGAAAAAGCACGCCAAAACACAAGTTGCCTAAAGAAAGAAAAAAATATTGCACGCAATCAGAAAGTGACATTACAAGATGAAACATTGCTTTCATCACTCGCTCATACATGCCGCTACATGTTAAAAACAAATGAAAACTCGGTTGTGAGGGGCAGAGAGCAAACCGAAACAAACCACACGAGCATAACCGGGCGTGGCACTCAAAGTGTGCTCGGAACGCCGAATCTCTCGTCGGTCTTTCTTCGCTGCCGTCGGCGTCGCCCTTTGAGGGCCACATTTGTGCAACGCCCGCATCGATTGTTCCGGCAAACCAGGTGGAGGCGTTCGACCTGCTTGTCCCGTGACGGTGGAGAGCTCTGCGAGGAAGCCTTCGTGAGGACAACTACGAAGTCTTGAAGGAGAGGATGGAGGCTCTGGGCATGTCCGACAACTTCTCCTGGTGAGCGTCTCAGCTGAAACCCTTGGGAGGACAGTTAAAGAGACACACACTCAACTCCCAAGAACAGTTTCCTTTTAAAGTGTCCGAAAAGTTTGTTTTGTGGCTTACGAGTAGGCTGCGCATTTACTGGTCTTAAAGAGGCGTGCAACGATTTTCGGACTTTGGTTAATTAACTGCGGGAATTAATCCGTGTCGCCTATAAAATGAAGAACGGAAAGACATATTTTCTTGCGCACCCTAGTTTTTATTTAAAAATATAAAACATGTCGAAGGTCAAGGTGCTTCTCAGCACTCTTGTCATCTTTCGAGTGACGTACTAGGGGGATCACCTGGTTTCTTATTGGGTTCTTCTACAGAGGCCCCAGCTGCTTCCTCTGTAATTATCGACGTTTCGAGGATTAGCATGGGCGTACCAACCGGGGGGCAAGGGGGCACTTGCCCCCCAGTTCTCAAAGTGGAGGATTAAGTCATGTGTTTTGCCCCCCCTCCCCAGAAACAGCTGCCACTGGGCAGGGTAAACACCAGTGGCGGCGCCCAAGGATACAAGGCCGCCCCCCCCCCCCCGCATCCCAGATTCGAAGGTCATGTCGAACTTGATCAACTCAAAAGACGGTTTGCCTCGGGGCTGACGGCGAGTCCCACAGCGAAGGGGGACAGGTTTTGTTGACTTCCGCATGTACCCCAGAGAGGTGTCACAATAGTTCCCGTAACCACCACACGCAACTGCAGATCGGCAAATGGTTAGTTTTTTTTCCTTTGCGATTATCCAGCAGAGTAGCAGTTTATCGGTGCAAGGTGACACATTCTTTGTCACTTGTGCTTAGATAAACAATAGAAAAAGTACAAACTACAAATACGTTAACATTGAAATGGTTGCACTACCCCTTTAACCGAAAAAGGCCGATAGACATCTTCCGGCAACGAAACTACAAAATTGTTTAGAACCGAAAAACGCCGGTGGTTGAATGTTTTGGTCCCGATGAAAACCGCCCTAGCAACGGCTATTTTCATTGAACCTCTTCAACTGTAGAGGTTTGTCCAATATGTTATCTTGTGGATCCTGCTCTTGCGTCCTTCCAGTGTCTATACAGAGGTCGCTGTGGTTCTTGGAAGACACTGCTAACACGGGTGTTTTCCAGGCCACAAACCTTGGAGAACGCGTCTCTTTGCCTGGGGAACGAAAATACATTCATTGTTATATCTGTTTCATTCTCAAGGGCTTTTTGGTACTACAGGTTCAATTCTATTTCACCCCGTCTTGGGATTGCTAGAACCAGGCACGTATCCAGGCACCCCCCAAATCTTCCATTTTGCTGGGGCCTCCTCTCCCCTCTCCCCCTCATAAAGCATTTTGTCAACCGAAGTACACCCGTGTCTAAAAAATAAAAAAAGTCCGAGGACACCTAAGCACTTCTTATGAGTTGTGAATGCGAAAGCACGCCGCCTGCGACGTATTGTTCCGCTTCGCATTGTCCCTGTCCTGCCCTAATGCTTTGACACCCTGTCCTGCCCCGACACTTTGAATCACAATCCGCTTGCACCTCACGCTTTTGAAAGGCTTTGTTCTGTCTCCTAGCACGTTGCGCCGCTACTCGTTCCACCCACCGTGTATTTGGAGACTTGACAACGATGGTGGATTTTGCTGCTTGCCTCCTCGCTCGTTGCGCTGCGTTATTCCGCTCCTTAGTTCGTCTCCGGTGTACTTGCGTGGATGGGCAGGTTTTGCTACTGCCGAGGTTGCGGCCGCCGACGATGTAGATGGTTGAGGCGCCGCTACGTTTGTCGGCGTCAACGAGAGGAGTAGAAGCGGGCACGCACGCCTCTGTGTTCCTTTGATTGGCGCGCTGCTGGCATGGGCCCGCAGCTTCATGGGTGGCGTTCCTTGAAACTATGATGCGTGCCGGCCAATGGGAGCCCCATTCCTTGAAACTATAATGCGCGCTAGCCAATGGGAGCCTATCCATGAAATCGCTGTCACAGACTACAGGCTTCGCTCCATTGGGACAGGGGAATTTAGGTGCCGTTTGGCATGCGGCTCCAAAAGCTGTCAATGCCGGTTCGCTCCATGGGACAGTTAATGCTTTTGCATTAATAAACCGAAAAACATCCGTCGATTTTTCTCGTTTATAAACACCGAAAAATCCCTACTTTCAAGCCACAAAATAATCTTTGGTTTAAAAAAAAAATCGTTTGGAGCGCAATATTTATGTTGTAAGACTCTTGTGAGTGATTCAGAAGCATGCTTCCATTTCGAGGTTGACGTCTTTAAGTAGGAGCACGTTTTGAGATCCCTCTTAACTCAAAATAAATACCATAATTTTTTCTTCTTTTTTTCTTTTTTTGTGGGGGGAGTTGTTATTTTGTTATATAAGTGTCCTACCTATACTCGTCTCACCTCAAGAGCCTTAGTAAAAAAAAGTCTGGCTCCTCGTGTAGTACATCACTAATTTTCCCCTTTATGTGGAGAATTAGGATATACCTGTAGGTGCATTTTAGATGAGATATTTGTTATCTTATCGAGACATACACATTTCAAACGCCAAAAATATTGCGTCTTCCTTCGACAACCAAATCTTGTAGGAAGTACTTTGCGCGATGTATGAGCAATGCTCAACACTTGCTTCTTCCTTGAGGTAAATGCGAGTGTAGGTACTTCCAAAAATGTCTCAGGAAGTTTGGTGTCCCTCTAAAGCCCGACCTACAAGAAGGTTTTCCTCAAGGTAGGGGAATCCTCCTCTCCACCTTTCCACTGGCGGCTTCTGTAGATTTTGTGCGGACTGTGAGGGCGGTCATTTCTTGCCCTGCTGCATTGGTTACACATATAGCATGGGCTGGCTGATGCGGATACGGGGACACATCGGTGTGTCTTGCAGTTGGGCTGTCTCCGTATTTGGGGCTAGTGGTTCGTGCTCTAGCGATGCGTCGAGCCTTGTTGTGAACCGGATGCATGTTCTTTGAGATCTGGGCTACACGAATGGCTTTTCTTAGGTGCAGAAGTACTCATTCTTTGTGTTCTTGCAAGGGGGTGTCACATAGCCTGACTTACTCAGGGTGGCTCATCCAGTGGGTGTTAATTTAAGGTGTCCTAACTGGGAGAGTTGATTTGATGTGCCTCTTGTATCTCTTCCCAGGTGTTGTGGATTCCTAGTCGCAACAAATTCTTGGTTGAAGTTTTGGGCGGTAGTCTTACGGCGGTCTCGTATGCTTGGCGCAGGGCAATATTAAGCTTTGCTTTTTTCGGTCATTTTGAGGGCCAAATATGGCGTGCCATAGGTGACCCGGCTAATGAGTATGGCTTGTTCAATGTGTAAGGTATCAGATTCTTGCCTGCCAAATCTTCTATGTGATACATGTTGTATTAGGTGCATGAGTTGGGAGAGTGTCCGTTGAGGCGGTGCAATGGTGTGGAGACCCGATCTGTTTTGGGGGATCGTGAGGCCCAGGATGCGGAGGTGGGGAACGATAGGGACAGGTTTTCCTGCTATGGTGATCTCCGAATCCGGGATGCTTCGTTTACGTTGTTGCGCCGTCTTGGTGCAGAGAGTAAGGAGTGTGGATTTTTTTGAAGCACGCTCCAGGCCCCTGGCGCTGAGATACCAACGTGTTTCTTCGATGGCGCTTCGCATGGTGTCGTGTTGCTCGCCCATGGATCCCGTAAGGAGTTCATAGGGTGAGGTCATTCGTGTAGAGTGCGTGCCTTAGATGCGGGATATTTTGCAAGAGCGGGGAAGGTCCTTCATAGCAATGTTAAATAGAAGCAGTGATACCACGGGGCCTTGAAGGGTGCCTTGAGATTAATTAGAATTACATACTATTTTGTTTGTTCTTCGTACCGAGCACTGACCATACTCGAAGTTCTAGCTGGCTAGTTAATTAACTCTGTTGAGTATATTTCTCATTGCGCACTGATGCACCGCAGAGAAGCGATACCACGCAGAGTAGACATGGCGTTCCTACGTGTATCTCTTCACCGCAGCGTACCATGTGTCAAGAGAAAAGCACTCCCCTTGCACCAGGTATTTAAGAAAAGAAGTTATACTTGATGAATACTAATATTTTAACTCTATCTTGCAGTAATATTTTTCAAATGAAACCACGGCTAGTATATATTATAAACTGATATTGTGGCGAGTTGCATGCATTATTGGCGGCAATTGTTTTCTTAAATTTGGGACTTTATGAAAGATACACGAGTAAAGCTAGAGGATTTCCAAATAATCTTGATTACTAGGTGTAGCCTGGCAGCACTAGAGGTTTGATTTTTCACTTGAGACTTGTTGTTTAGTTTCCACCTCCATGTAGGCTTCCGACTGTTTGAGGGCGCAGCCGGTAAAGGCTGAGCTTAACCAATTCTCTTTAGCAGTGGACAATTGCAGGCCTGGGATTAAACTTTTGAGTTCAGCTAGATTATTTCTAAGAAGGGATATTTATCACCCGTAGAATGATTTTGCTTCAGAAAACTCTACACATAGAATACCATGGATGTGCATTATTAAATGACAAAAGCTTTATTTTTTAACTGAACTAAAAATTGTTCAATTTCATTGCAACCTCCAGACCTTCAACAAGGCATTGCTTTTTTTCCTCAAAATTATTTTATTTTAACATTATTCCGGTGGAATACTCTTTAGTTTACCTTTGATCCCACACCTAACACCATTCAGAGCTATGATTGATAATGCAAATATCCGTTCACCCTCGTTGGTGTTAGACTAGTGGCAGCTGATAAAACCCGTTTGCTCTACTGACGTCTAACTCCTGGTTAGTTCAGTTGGTAAGGCGTTCCACTGGAAATGGAGAGCTGCCTGGTTCGATACCAGGACCGGATGGATTTTTCGGTCGTGCACCAGTCACCGAGCTGTGTTTGGAGATTTGTGTTTGTCCTATGTCCCCTTTGTTCCCCTTCTCCACGGATTATTTTCGTCATTCAGAGATATTCATGCTATGTCCTTTATAAATCAGTATATGTTCAGAAGTGACTGGTGCAAAGGGTCCTTTTAAACAAAAAAGAGTTTGGTGCATTCAAGCACAATAGCTACTTGTGTATTTGAGGGAATCAAACGCTACTGTGCAATGGATGCTGATCTGTGATCGGCTGTACAGAGAAGCATAGATGACATTGACTTTTAGTTGGACAGACCCGCATGAATGTTAACATAATATAGTTTGTGGAATTAATGGGAATGACATACATGCTCATTCTCCAGACACTCTTTCTGTTTAAAATAGTGGATTGTGGGGCTAGCGCTCGTCCTGTGTTCTACTTCTGTGTCTCGTCTTTTTTGGGCTACTCTTTTACCATGCTCTTTCTGTTGCTGCAAAATACGCCTTCTGGTATCAAATTTCGGTCGTCAGGACACACAGGCTTTTGCCGCGCACTCGGATAGATAGCAGCTTCATCGCTTCTCCTTTACATCTTTTCCCCTTGGTGGAGCAACACAGACAATAGAGTATCTAAATGGCGGAGCAAAGTATCACCTTTCTTTAACCTTTTGCCGCCAACTCCTCATTGGCTGAGAAGGGGTGACATGTGCCAAATTTGACTTCTGCACTTGCGGGGAAGCCGCCTCGAGAGCCCCGGGTTTGGGGCGGGACATATGTTTCGCTTTGCACTCGCGAAATGTAGATCTTGCACCAAAGTATGACAAGCAGAAAGCTCTTTGAACCTTTAGACATTGTGTGTGCCACGTAGATATATGTAACTGCGTTATTTTAATAATGCGAGCACACTTTCGAGGCGGCCGTGACTAAGCAGATGATGCGACAACCACGACCTTTGAGAGATTTGTGAGACGAACGACGCCGCATGCATGGGGGCCACCCCCTCATGTCGTTGCACCCGTCGCATCTCCTGCAAGAACAACGGTCGCTTCTCCCGCTATATTCGCAGTAAAAGATTTTAGACCTTGATGCAGTACGTCCTCTCCAATCTGTGCCCTCCGTTGGCCTCTCTCTGGGTGACACCAGAGATTAAGTATAGGGCTGCCCACACAAGACGCAGCTTGTGCTATGCACAACAGACAACAAAACAAAAAAAAAATCTTTTTTCTTTTAGTTTGGGAACATTTTGGTGTGCGTGTACGAGTTCAGCACGGCTTTCCCTCTTGCCTCCCTCGCTGTCGTCGTCTCCTCTCGTGTTTTTGGGAGGTTGGGGACTGACAACAACAGCGGAGGACTTGACTGACAGCCGGCGGAGCCTGTGAGTGGGCACGTTTTGGGACTACTCTCGTCACTGAGCATGCCTTTGTCCAAGGATGCAAGCGGAGACGTTTCCGTCTGGTAAACGCTGTGCGGGGCACAAGCTGCGACTCGTGTGAACAGCCCTTACTACGGCTTTGTTGCTTAGAAAGTGTTGACCTGTGTCAGCGCTTACGATTGGCTTCGTTCTGCTCCTGTGCCGACCGTTACGGTTCCTACCAGGTACCTGGACCTGAGGGAGTTTGGATCGGTGCCCCACGGAGGCTTCGGACTGGGATTTGACCGGATGCTGCAGTACTACCTGGCCATCCACAACATCAAGGACGTGGTCACTTTCCCCGGTGGTCCAGGCACTGCCAGATGTGATGGATGTCCCGAGACCCCTTTAGTTTTCCCGTGGTGCCTGGGACGTGTCTCCGACTGGTGCGCTTACTGCATCCTGAAAAAGTGGTCCTTCGATTTCTGCCTGAGCGGCATCACGGAAGCGTCGGTGTCGTGGCCCGCGGCTACCCTGGCGTACGCGGCAGCGTGGGAGACGTTGCTGACGCCTGTGAACTGCTACAGGTCACCCTTCAGCCTGACAGTCCACGGAAACTTCGGCGACTAGGACTCTGGCACCCGCAACAACAGCAACACTGGCATTCCTGTTTTTTTTTTTTGTTATTTTTTAATTTAATAGCTAAGATTTTGACATCCACCAGCATGACACTTTGGCTTTTGTGACGCCGTTTGTTGCCAATTTGGGACCACCTTCGATGGTCCCAAATGGGTGGAATGCCAAACACAGCAGTTGAGGACGCGTTCTAGGTGCTATAGTTAATAATAGGAATAATAAACGCATAGCCAAAAGAGCACGGCGAATTTCTGGTTCATTAGGGGTCATGCTTGGGAGAGAAGGGGTCGTCTGCAGAGGGAAGACGTCACGGGCGAAACATTGCCCAGATCATTTTTTGTTGATTAAATATTTGCTTTGTCACCAAAACTAAGCATTCCTTCCAAAAAGCTGGTGTATGTATTTTTTTTTTCTTTTATTAAAGAAAGATGAGAATTGTGGCTTTCCGACGATGCAGCGTGAACCGAATTTGACATGAGCGTTATGGTGGGCTGGAGGTGACGTGTGGTGGTTGATTGCTTTTCCCAGCGGTTGAGAGCAATCCTAAGCTTCGGACCTCTCGCCATCTACCAGTAAGCTACAGCAGCGCCACAGCAGAAAAGACCAGTTAATCATTTGGAAATTTGCTTCTAAACAAGTTGAAGCATGCAGGGATGTGTTCCCATGTACGGTTGAACGGTGACTCTGGACAGTGTGATAGCGTGTGTTTCCAGTCATATCGTGCAATGATGGTCTGGGTCACCTTTTATGTCTATGTACAAAATATATCTTAAAGCCATGCACTTGAAGGGAGCAGGCGGCTATATGCAAGCGTTGTAACTAATTATCTTCCGAAAATGTAAAATTTCGAGCTCGAGGCGTAGAGGTTGCCAAGGTTTCGCTATGGTACTTTGCACAGCCGTCAATTTCACGCTGAAGCAAGCACGTAGTGATACTTTTTAGAGCGCAGCTCTTAGGCGTCCGTTTCCGGCTTGAGCGGCGTCGCTGTCGCCGTCATTGCGCGTTGCATTATGGGAAGTTACCCCATAATGTCGTCACGAGGGTTACCCTCGTGAGGGTTACGAGGGTTACTCACGAGGGTTACCCTCACAAGGGTCACGAGGATTGCGAGGGTTAGCTACCCTAAAATGGGTTACCCTCACAAGGGTCACGAGGGTTATAAGAGTTACCCTCATGTCACCCCTGACGTCACGTGACCTCAGGTAGTCACTTAACCCTCAGTACCCTTCCATCCTCCACCTGAAGAGCTGCGCTCTAATCTGGCGTTACAGGTAGTTGTAAACGGCTTTCATTTTTTCTACTTGCTTTAAGAAAGGATTACTACATGTACACATAATATTAAAAATTACAATAAGAGATTTTGAAGGGAAAAAATTGCGGAACATGTTCTTGAAACACATTCACAGATTCTTTCCCAACGAACTACTTAATATAAAACGACGCGAAATATATAAAACTGATCCTCTTTAAGTTCATTTTACGAATATATAAGAATAATATGCTTAGCCACTATTGTATTTCTATTAATGCAGAAACGCAGCTAATTTCTCTAAATGTAACAGAATTGCACGTCAGTTTAAAAACAAAACAAAAAAACTTTCAGCCTTTTCACTGTGCTGAAAAAGGAAGACCAACGAAGCTGTACTATGGCGGGAATGAAGTAATGGCCGGCCGCAAGTCGGCAAGCCAGAGTGGAGGGCTGGAAAGGTTTCCGCCTTCTATGAGCGGCAACCAGACAACCGGCAAGCCGGTTGCCGCTGTCGCTCGTAGGATGGCGGTACCTGTCCAGTGTTCTGTGTCGACATTTGTTTGCTGGCGAACACAACTCGGAAAACTAACCCTTAAAGGGTAACTGCAAAGAAAAAAAAGTGTTTTTTTAAACAGCCTATTTGGGACAAGCATGTCACAAAACAAATCATCTGCGAAAAAACAAATTTTTTCTAGCAATATTTACGCCACAGGACGTAATTTAGTCGGAGTCCCAACCTCTCCGCATTTGAAACTCCCGCTCTTTCGACGCCCGCGGAGTGGCTGGTATACGTCACTCCGTGACGTATAGCAGCTACTCTGTGACGTATAATAGCAGCTTTGTGGCGCGCGATTCAAAACAGGTGAAATAGCCGCAAACTAAAATTAGTCCTGCGCAATAAATATTGCTGTAAAAAATTTTGTTTTTGGCGGAAAAATTGTTTTGTGACATGCTTGTCCTAATTACCGTAAAATTCCGAGCAAGCGCCCCCCTGCACGCAAGTCAAAATTGCCTGCAAAGTGGGGGGGGGGCGCTATCCCGGAACGGCACCAAATTTCAAAATGGCGACGACAAAATTTTTCCGCCAGAAAAAGAAAAGAAGCGCAGTGCACACAGATTTAACATTTTATTTATCTCTGAGAAAAGACTTTATTAGGCCAAAGATTTGTCACTGCTATGTTAATCACTTTCAAAACCATCAAAAGACTCCTCAGAGTCGGCCGCAAGAAAAAGTTCGCAGCATTCCGCGATGTTTCTCAACTGCATGCCGTTGGCTATTTTGACAGCTTCTTCAGAAAGAAGCCGGTTGCTAATGGCTCATTCTGCACTTCTTTCGCGCTCCAGGAATTAAAAGAGCGCGTCGTTCACGTATTCACTGAACACCGGCGCGTTGTTACTTAGCTTTCGTCGAACTTTGGCTTTCCCGTAGTTTGACTGTAGCAAAATGTCAAAATTCTTGCCCCATTCCTGTATCCGGTCGTGCTTGATATGTCGAGGACGTCTGGTGTACGTCTTTCCCGTTTTCACAATGCCATTGGACGACCTCGATTTCCTTTGCCACTGTGTAAGAATGCATAGCCGACCTACACCCCAAAACAAAGCGACAATGACGCGTAGTGACCGGGCTGATCGGGCTGCAAAGTAGGATTGGATTGGATTGAATTCTTGGACATAACTTCACAGGCCAGTGTTGCCTGGGCGCGGTCAGCGCGGTGCGTGATACGGGTGCGGAGCGGGAGGGGGGCGCTTGCCCGGAACGGCGCGGAAATGTGAAATTAGCGGTGAAGTTGGGGGGGGGGGGGGCTCTTGCACGGGTGGGGGCGCTTGCTCGGAATTTTACGGTAGGCTGTTTAAAAATACACTTTTTTTTTCTTTGCAGTTGCCCTTTAACAGCTCCGCTTTAAAAAAACAAAAAATTTAACAATTGATAATGTTTATTTGCAACTCGGAGAGGTGCTGGTGAAATACAGAAAGACCAAAGGTCCATGCCAGAAGCCTGCAAACACCGAAAGAGAAATAATAATAAAAAAAAAAGGAAGTAAAAAAGGGGGGGGGGGGAGAGAAGAGAGAAATACGATGTAGGTGTTTACAGTGACAGACTAACTTGTGATGGCAAAACATTGAGTAACACATGACCTTCATTTAAGAGAAAAATGACAACAAACATTCACTCAAATTGAGCTAGCTTGTCTTCGTTATTGGGGCTTTGTCGCACGACGTCATCTCCAAGGGACATTTCTTACAACCGAGAGTGTCAAACGCCTCGTTGATAGCTATTTTCAGCTGGGCTAACCCGGTACACAACGAACCTCGCTGTTCGAGTACGCGTACAAGCGCAAACATGCAGATTTTGCTACATCACTGTGAGGAAATTGGCCACGGGAACAAGGCTATAATAAAGCTGGAGTCCTGGTCTCAATGACTGTTCTCGAGGTTGTAAATAAATGCATGCAGTGAGCTGGCACAGCCTTCGGCGTAAATTGATCTGCGTTAATTTGACTTCGCCATTGTGGCATTTTCGCTCAAGGTGTTATGAAGGTTTAACCTGGCTCCTGTAGAAAAACCGGTTGTGAAGAAGGTTGTGTGCGTATCATATCAGTGGTAAAGAGGTTCGTTGTAAATTTTGTTTTCGAGGTGCAGCACGAATTAGAAAGGTTAACCCATTTTCTGTTGGTACTCAGGGTGCGAGAAAGAAACATAAAAACCCAGATGTAACTTGTCAGGTAGGAGTGGTGTACGACTTTCCGTTGCGTTGTGGGTTGTCCTATGTTGGATAAGGCTCAGTACTCTGAAATCGCTAAACATGTAGACTGTAGTGACTGCCAGCCTGGGTTGGGGGATACCCAGGTTTTGCACAATAAGAAAGAAAATGGTAGGAGAGTTCTGAGGAGACCATCCGCATTTTGACCTCTGGCAGTTGTGTAAGCACGCCGTCCTTGGCATTGGACAGTGATTTAAAGCGTTTTTTGTGTCTCTAAGGTCTTGTTTTGTGGGTTTTCCACGAATAGTAAAGGTTGTGCTGGAGTTACCTGTTATCGCATCTGGCTGGTCAGCCCTCAAGTGAGGTCGTCAGGGTGATTGGTTGGTGTGACAGGAATGAATCATTTGGATCCGACTGTGTCAGTCACGGGTAGTAACGCGTTACTAGTAACGCATTACTGTAATTTCGTTACTTTTTGGTAACTTGTAACTGTAACGAGTTACTTTTTCAAAATGTAACTTGTAACTGTAGTTCTATTACTTTTTCTGAGGTAACGATGAAAGTAACGACGTTACTTTAATCATTACTTTAAAGTTTTTTTATTTTTTTAATAATATATCATTGAACGTGTACAATCTAGCTATTCCTTGCACTTTTGAAATTGTCTGTTCCGACATTTTGAATGTCAAGTTGGCCTTTTCACAAACTTGTAAATACGTTCATTCTCGCGAGGGACAACCCGAATATAGCCACGTGTAGATTTGATGGAAAAAAATAGTTATCTTTACGCACGTGATTGTACTTTGTGACTGAACACTTGCATCATAGTAACTTCAAGCACTATCTATGTTGCGGTTTTTCTTTTTTCTGTGCAAACACTTTTTAATCGGGTATATCAATTGTGAAACAACAATACACGCAGAGGATACTGCGCATATTTCTTATTTTGATTAGCGCCATTACTCCGCACTGCGCATGTTTCGTGTTTGCCATCAAACGAGGGAAACAGAAGCAACTGCTGCTAGGCTACAATATGAAGTAAAAAGCATACTTTTTAATGTTACGCAATAAAACTTGGTGAGGGGTGTTTTCTAGTTTTTCCTAAATGTTTTTGTGTTCTAGAGAAGTAACTGAAAAGTAACGATGTTACTTTTTAAAAGTAACTAACGAGTTACTCTTTTGTTGCGGTAACTGTAACGGTAACTTCGCTACTTTTTTCTGAAAGTAACTGTAACGAATTACTTTTTAAAAGTAACTTACCCAAGACTGGTCTGTGTCCGGCTTTCGGTGACCTAGTGGAGACGAGGTGTTTCTTTTTTGGTGGTGAGGGTCTTGACGTGAGCCATGTTGAATAAACCTGAGACTGGGGCAGGAATGAACATACAAGTCGAAGGAACAGAAAAGGACAGGACGACGTCTCAAGCTCAGCTACCAGGTTTATTTAGTCAGCCACCACCAACACAAAGGGGCAACCTCTAACCAGTTCAAACGCCAAACCCTCTAATCAGCCACCTCTTCCGCTCCCGCCGATCCGTTGACCCTCGCGCCGTTCGTTGGCCGTTCATACGCCGCCGCCGCGAGGTGCAAACACCGGCGCGCCACCGCCGGCGATTTCTGACCGGCGCACAGGTCAAGAACGAAGTGGAAGCTCCTCCCACCTCTTTTCCTTTAGCAGAGCGAACGGTGAGAGAAGGTCGCCTCCTCTCCACCGTTCGCTCTGCTAAACTGGAAAGGGGTGGGAAGAGCCTCCACTTCGTTCTTGAAAAGTTTTTGGTTAGCACAAGACTTCACCGGGTGTCTACTCACGGATTCCAAGAGTGGCTTCGCCTGTTGTCTGCCAAGGTACTACAATCACAGCACCAAACAAAAAGGCATCATATTTTATGTCTTCCCGAAAAAAGCAGCCCCCGAAAAGAGTGGCAGAGGCAAACAGAGCGGCAGAAAAAAAATCAGCAGAACCCATCCTTTGGGAATGATTATCTACGTTAATGCGAATAGCATCAAACGGTGCGGAGTTATGCGCGTTCGTCAGGTGGCCGGCACACTCTAGATACGCCAGCCCACTCTTGAGGCGATTCTAAATTTGTTGACACTTTCACAGCCCTGCGCACGATCTCCGCAGCCCAGCACGTGCGTTTGTGTCACTTAGGAAGGCGAGCAAAGCACGCGCCATACGCACAAACACTCAAAATGGTACCGACCAGACTTTCTGGCGTCTCAGCTAGTCTCAACCAACGGTACTCTAAACGGTTGTTTATATCTTTACCATAGGACGCGCTTACAGCGCTGTCACAGCTACCGGTGCGCGCGCGTTCCATGCACGAGGGCTCATTCCGCTCTCGTGAGGCTGAGCACGGCCGCTACATCACCCTCTCCCGAGCGCGGGAGAGGGTGAGCTAGAGGGCAGTGCTAAGCCTCACGAGAGCGGAATGAGCCCTCGTGCATGGAACGCGCGCACCGGTAGCTGTGACAGCGCTGTAAAGCGCGTCCTATGGTAAAGATATAAACAAATGTTTAGAGTGCGGTGAATGACTGCCTTCATAGCTCTGGAGAAAGAAGAAGACGCCGTTTTCGAACGGACGTATTTTCATGTTCTCCAGTGAAAATCAACAATCGGCCTCAGGCCGAGGAAACCCTTCTACTTCAGGTCTAACCGTTAATAACGACATTCAAAGGATGCACCCGGACAACTCAACGACAGTACCCGTAAGCCCAGGGGATACCCGGGCGCAGGCAACAAGCCAAGATGAGTACAGGATTCTCCTCCCACGTTTCCCACCGAGAGCTTTATGCATCAACTCCGTCTTTCTCCATGCTGACCTTACAGGCCGGCCCTACCGTGCGATAGACTTTCGCGATGGACTGAAGGATGTAATAGATTTGAGTGAAGTGCTGTCCCTGGGGCAGTTCCAGATGAGCCATTTTTGGATGGCAACACTCGCAAGCCCCGCAGCCGCGGAAAGGTTGAAAGCGGTGAAAGAACTGAACGTGAAAGGAAAGAAATGTCTCATAGTAGACCCGAATTCTAAAGATGTGAAGATCAAGCTTCTCTGGCTGCCGCTGCATTTAGAAGATCAGCAGATCGCTGAGGCATTGGCGTCCTGTGGGACTGTGCGGAGCGTGACGCGAGAAAAGTGGCGAGTTCCAGGGATGGAGAACATGGAAACAATGAACAGAGAAGTCTGTCTAACTCTACATGACACAGCGACTACGGAAAACGTGCCTCATCTGCTCAAGGTCGCCGGTTTCCAGTGTCTTGTGGTCATGACCGGACGGCCACCCTTGTGTCTACGATGCAAAAAGGTCGGTCACATCCGTAGACAGTGTCGTACTCCAAAGTGTGCACGTTGCAACAGATTTGGTCATGAAAGTGATGAGTGCTACTCTAGTTATGCAACCGTGCTACGGGGTCCTCTCATCGAGCCAGACGCCAATTCGGAATTATTGATTGACATCACTGAAGTGGTAGACGCTAGCGGTGAGCTCCTTTCCTCACAAGAGAGGCCTAGAGACCCCGTGCCTCCGAGTGATGACAGCAAGGCCACAACTGCCAAAGAACTTTCTGAGAGTCAAGCCAGCGCAACCACGCAAGCGGTTGTAACAGCTTGCCAGGAGACCAAGCCGGAAGACACCCAGGAGACGTTGAAAGTACCTAGGCAGACAGCAGATGCAACGGACGACCCCACGTCATCGGACCGCAAGGAGGAGCCCCCAATCGAAATGGACACAACAGTCAGCACTAAGGACGCTAATGACAGTAAGCGGAAAAAAGGGGTGTCGCCTGGCACCGCCGCGAGTAAGCGAAAATCCACCCTTTCACGCTAGACACTCATGTATAAGCAAAACCCTCCCCCTTCCTTCTTTCGCCTCCTCCCACTCCTCCCCACCCTCCCTTAGTTGATGGCCCTCGTTTTGCGACTTTAAATGTAAGAGGTTTTAATTCTAGAAAAAAACAATATCATTTAAAACGCCTAATTGAAGATAAAGAAGTCGATTTTCTGGCTGTACAGGAAACAAAGCTTTCGACAGATGAGCAGGTAGAACGTGCCTTACAATATTTTCTGCAGGACTACGAAGTATGCGTGAGCCATGCTGTTGGTCTTTCTGGTGGCTGTTTCTTGTACATTAGAAAATCTTTTCACCTGTCTGAATTAATGGTCACAACAGACCTTTGCGGCCGCTTCATTATGTGCGATTTTCGAGTTTTTGACGCAAGGTGGAGGGTCATATGTGTTTATGCGCCCAATGAGGTTAATAACAGAGTAGCATTTTTTCACCATCTCCGACCTTATTTAATTTGTGACAGGATGTTAGTTCTTCTAGGAGATTTCAACTGTGTTTGCGATGAGGCAGACAGAGCTCCAACTAAAGCGCGAATTGACAAGAGCGCGAGGCTGCTGCTGGATTTAGTTGATGAGAGCAATCTTTTCGATGCTGCTTCATTTCAACTAGGCGGAAAACAGCTTCCGTATACACATTTTCAAAATTCATCTCACGCAAGGCTAGATAGAATTTACTGCTCCACAGAACTGATCGAAAATTTAAATGGCTACGCGGTAGAACCAGTATTTTTTACAGATCACTGCATGGTATCAGTAACTGTTGGTCATAAGCGTAAAAATAAAAATACAAACTGGAAGCTATGGAAGCTTAATAACCAACTGCTAAAAGACGAAATCTTTCTGACTAACACGACCGATCTGCTCCAGCAGATAGGACACACAACTGAACACATATTTGCTAAATGGGAGCGTTTCAAGCAAGAACTCAAACAGCTAGCAATTGAGAGAGGCAGTATTATAAAATTTCAGAAGTCTGAGGCAGAAAAGACGCTACAGCATAATTTACGCGTCTTAGTAGAACTTGAATGCAAATACCCTGGGCAAGGTTTAGAAGATATAATTCGCATAAAAGCTGAGTTAGATCAATTTTATCACGATCGTTACCAAGGCGCGGTTGTGCGCGCACGTGCTGAAAAATATTTCTTGGGAGAACAGCCAACAAAAAGGGCAATGGAGGAGGAGAAAAGGTACGCGATGTCGAAAGAAATTCCTGAAATAGAACAAAATAGCGTGCTTATTCAAGATAAAGAGATTATAGCGAATGTGTTTTGTGAACATTACAAGGAGCTATTTGGCAATAATGAAACATCGAAAGATTATGAATATCTAAAAGAACTGGTATCTCTACTGCCCCAGTTAGATCAACAGTCCACAAAAGAGTTGGAGGAACCTTTCAGCATAGATGAAATAGAAAAGGCTGTAGATGCCCTTCCAAATAAAAAAACACCAGGTCCGGATGGCATTACTGCAGAATTTTATAAATTGCGTAAAAATATCTTATGTCCTATCTTGCTAGCGATTTTTCAAGAAGCTTATGCAACTAATTCTCTTCCACCGTCATTTCTGCGTACACATACTATTCTCATTCCAAAGACTGATGACAAACAAAAACTCTTACATGTAACGGGCTATAGACCAATTACGTTATGCAATGTAGATTACAAAATATTCGCAAAAATGTTAACAAATAGACTACAACGTGTCATTTGTGATCTAGTTGGGAATCACCAGACTTGCGGGATCCGTGGTAGAGCCATCCAAACAAATGTCCACATTGCAAGGAGTGTATTGGAATGTGTAACCGACAGCAGTAATCAAATTGCAATACTTCAGATTGATCTCGCGAAAGCATTTGATCGTGTTTGTCATAGCGTGCTTTTTACAATTCTTTCATATGTTGGCGTTGGAAATATGATATTTCAAGGTGTTAAAATGTCTTACAGTAACTGTTATACGAGCTTAGTCATAAACAATAACGTCACAACGAAGATTCCGGTCCGTTCTTCAGTTCGGCAAGGCTGTCCTTTGTCCCCCTTGCTTTTTACGTTATACCTTGAACCTTTGTGCCAAAGCATAAAAAGAAGTGAACAAGTCCAGGGCTACGTTCTGTGCAAAACAGAAATTAAGGTCCAGGCTTACGCAGATGATGTAGCCTACTTCTGCAAGGACAAGAAAAGCGTGACCCACGCTATAGAACTCACTCGCCGCTTTTGTGAAGCCACTGGAGCCTCACTAAACATCGAAAAGTGCAGAGGTTTCTGGCATGGAGCTTGGGCCACGACACCAGAACGATACGAGGGCATTCAGTGGAGCTGCACTCCGTGCGATTACCTGGGAGTGCCCTTGAGACACTTCAAGAACAGCACACAGTATTGGTCCGAAGTTGCGACTGCCATAGAAAGGCGAGCAAAGAGTTGGTCTCACAGGAATTTGTCAATCTTTGCACGATCGACAGTTTGCAACGTGTTTCTGGCGGCCAAGCTCTGGTATGTCCTGCAGGTGCTTCACTGTGCACGGACTAATATTCAAAAGTTGCACAGAGTGTTTGCCGTTTTTGTTTGGAAATCCTCCTGGGAGCCTATGCGTCGCGACAACTTGTTTCGTCGTGTGTCCGACGGTGGACTTGGCCTTCCACATTTATTTATACGCCAATTGGTTTCACGATTTCTTTTTCTTAGAGACCAAGGACATCCTTTTCTTCGAGAAGTCATACAGAACAAACTGGCATCATCTCTTCCAGATTTTATTGTATCTTCCGCCGGAAGCCCAACATGTGTGTTGATAGGGTACCTGAAAGAAGTAGCCGATGCCTTTAATTTTTTGTCTGTAAGGTTTTCAAGAGATTATTTAATGACTATAACACGAAAGAAGTTAACAAGAGACCTGGTAGGTGTCATCTTTCCAGCGCCAATGTACCGAATATTGTTTGACAATAACGCCGGCCAAGATGTACTGCGAAGGGTAAAGAAAATGTGCATTCCCCCTGCGGCTAAAACCTTTTTTTTTAAACTGCATTGCTCCGTATTGCCTACCAAAGTGTGGTTAAAAGAAAAGGGACTATTCGTACCATGGTCAGAAAACTGTACCCTGTGTAAAACACCTGAAACAGTAGAGCACGCTTTTATCCACTGCTGGGACGCAGTGTTCTTTTGGGATGTTTTGCAGCGCACTCTAAAGAAAGATATTGACATTACAAGTTATACGATTCGTTTCTTACCTGTTTCACCTGGGGATACCTTTCCATATGACCTTGTAATTCTTCTGTCTATGTACAGCATGTGGAAATCCCGTCTTGATGTTAGAAACGAAAACGTCCACCCAAAGACTGTACGCTTGCATTTCATCGACCTTGTAACTCGTGTCCAAAGCGTGTATGATACCCTGTCAGCCGCACCCGACTGGCTACCATTGTTTACAAGTCTTCGAGACATCAAAGAGTTTTGAAGTATGAGTGAACAGTGCACGAATTGAATGTTAAATTGGCACTCTGGTTTTTTCGTATTTTTTCCATGCAATAAAGA
The DNA here is from genome assembly GCA_037355805.1 of Ixodes ricinus. Taxonomy (NCBI): domain Eukaryota; kingdom Metazoa; phylum Arthropoda; class Arachnida; order Ixodida; family Ixodidae; genus Ixodes; species Ixodes ricinus. The sequence continues at coordinate 22,027 of JAZHYW010009542.1, forward strand.
AAAAAAAAACTGCCTTCATAGCTCTGTGGTTAGCGCGTCTGCCTGCTGATCAAAGGGTCAACGGTTCGAATCCCAGCCGGCGCCGGTCTTTTTTATTTATTTATCGACCCGCGGCGTAAGAGGTTAGATAGCCAGATAGATAGATAGATAGATAGATAGATACATAGACGAAAAGTGCGTGAAGTATCCAAAGAATGCTATTCGCATTAATATTCGCATTAAAAAGAATGCTATTCGCATTAATATTCGCATTAATATTCGCATTAAAAAGAATGCTATTCGCATTAAAGAGTTTTACGATTTGTTTCGCGATTTACTTTATAATTTACGAGCCCATTGTACGTCCGCTCAATTGTGGCAGAGATTACGGGGCACGAGACATAGCAGGGCTTCCTGAAGTGTTCTGTACGTTGAAATATCACTGAACACTCTCCGTTGGTCTATCTCAATCGGGACCTCCGCTCCGCACTGCTTTGCGGTGGCCTTTGTTAATCCTTTTTACTCGATGTATTTGAGTGGTTATAACTGTTATTGCGACGACATCTCAGGACACTCACTAAAAAAGTCCAGCGATTCCCGATATGTATCACTGAAATAAAACCAAAACGTGAAACACCGCGTAATGCAATTTACAAGTACAACACTTACAGCCAAAAAGGTAGCAAACGAACCTCGCCCACCTTGTGGTGGTCTGTTATATGTAACAACGTGATTTTGGCTGGCGTTACTGGTCCATTCTGCATTAACACCAAACGACCACGGAAAAAGCTTCCACCGTCGGCGAAAGGGTGTTCCGGTGATTTTACCGGCCTTTACCCGAACCAGGCGGATTTTTTTCGGTCGCGCACCAGTCACCTAGCTGTGTTTGGAGATTTGTGTTTGTCCTTTGTCCCTATTGTTCCCCTCTCCTGGGATTATTTTCATCATTCTTGTCCAGCTCGCTTGCACCTTTGCATTTAATTGCATTATAATCTTTACCCCTTTCGGTGAAGTATTCAATGTCGCCAAAAAGTTAGAATAGTTATTGTGAAATCAGTGAAAATCACGCCAAAAACTTTCAATGCTACAACGTCAGAAAAAACAAAACAAAACAAAAAATCTATGTTTATATAGTTGGAAGTTAGTCTGCCTCAGTGGGTGTCTGGTGTGTAAACTGTAGATGAGCAATTTAGCCGTGTGGTACAACCGCACGAGCATGGGGTCTTTAACGGGTACCACGCAGTAGTGATGCAGGACACGCATGCCGGCATAATGCTCACCCAGATCGAAACGGGCAGGGGCGAGGATTAAACCAGGATCCCTGGAGTTATGCGGCGTGAGCCTTCGCTCCCCGTGCTCCGATCTGGTGTGCGCTAGCCCACTCGGCCGCCGATCCCCCGCCGTGACGTCAGGGAAGGCAAGCTCGCAGGTCGAGCGGGCCGTCTAAAAATAAACTATGTCGAGCATTTGTTTCGTGCTGCTGCGTGGACGTGCTGAAGCGAGCTTCCAAAGCATACATTTGATACCATGAAACTGTTTTGTAGTCAGTTGGGAACAAATACTCAGTCTCAAGAGTGAACCCCTGCGCTTCCACTGACGTCATTTTTTCATTGTTGCCAGTAGACTTTTACTTTAAAAAATACGGTGAGGACGAAACTTGTAAATTCAATAACTTCGCGAAACAAAAAAAAATATTTCGACCCAATATTTGAGTTACATTGCTTGGTGTGTTGAGCAAATTTTAAGGCAAGTCGGTATGATGCTATAATACATCATGCCAAAAACAGTCTGCATATAGGGTGTATTCACTGGACGCCATATTTGAGGTCAATGTTTAGAGCGCATGCTCATAACGAGCTTACATTAATAGCCTGCCAAAACCGGCAATCTTGATGGTGTAGAATGCACGTTGCAAAATAACTGTGGAAGCTTGCCGTCAGCACGCGCTCTGCAACCACGCACACAGATATGGCCGCCAGTGAATACTCCCTATTAGCCCCGAGAACATGGCGTGGCGCCACCTGACGGGCCTATCGTCGTGACGTAGGATGAGGGATCACGTGACCGTTTCCTGCACTCTTGTGCGTCAAGAATGGAGTGTCTCGGTCTTCTTCGTTTCACTACTCGACCCAATCGAGTTCCTCAATCGGCTACCGTACACACTAAACATTTTAACACCCATAATCGCGTAAAGAGGGTGTAAGTTAGGAAAAACACCCTTTTTACACGTCTTTTACACGATTTCTGAATATCGGTGGGTGTAAAAAAGGGTGTGCTGACGTTTTTCATCCCTTCTACACCTTTTTACGACCCCGCTTGTAGCGATGGTCTCTTAGATCGTGTAAAAAGGGTGTTTGGGCAGAATTTACGCCCTTTGTTCACACGATGTAAAAGGGGCGTTATGGTGATGCAGTCTATATACACCCCATGATTTCATATCCGTTAATGTTTATTGCTTTGCTGAAACTATTGGTGATTTACGGTGGTACAAACATACAAAATAATTATTCACCACATGAAGTCGCGTATGATTAGGAAAAAAATAGAGTATAGTTTTTGCAACTCCGATCGAACTCACCGTCCCACACGAGCCGAAAATTACGTGTCGCGCGTGCGTCAGTTTTATCAGTTCAACTTCGATTTTAAAACAAAACATCTCCACTCGCAAAAGATGGACAAAGACGTGACAATATACAGCCCGGGCAGCACACAGTATTGCGCCGATATAGGATCAAATCTGAAAAATTGTTGCCGTTACCATTTTGGTCCAGCCAATATCTGTAGGAAAAAGGGATGGGTCGCGCCGACACCATCCTGACATACCGTACGCGAAGCAGTTTTTGTTGAGTGTCAAGAGTCCTGCTTGAATGGCCTATGTCGGCGAGGTATTTCTATTTCTTAACCGCCTAAAAATCCGACGTTAAAAAAAGAAAGAAAAAGCAAGATTAAGCAAAACGGAATCTGCTTGCTTTTAGCCCGAGAAAGACCTCCTGCGCTGAAGTATTGAACAAACTGCGGGCCGTGGCGCCCTCTATTTCGGGTATTACAAACTCACCTGACTGGGCCTCACTACTACTTATAGAACCTTCACTGTGATTTTATTTTTGTGTGTAGTTCTGAAGAAACAATGTCGCAAGACAATCGAAAGTGCCGAATTCATGACACCCGCTGCGGGTACGCGATTCTTATATCTGCGTATTGACACCAAAATATCTAACCTCCCGACGCTTTATTTACTTTTTTTTTATTTCGTTTTTTGGTACGCGTGAAACCGGATTTGTTGTTTCATGCGTTCGAATTTGTTTTGTGTATTTATTTCCGTGATTTCGCGGTCGGCGTCAGAGCACGCACGCTACTGCATGAAGCAAGTCCTGACGTGTCCCATTTCGCGACCACTCCCGTGGCAGCGCAATTGGCCTATACAAAGCAGCAGAGGAGATTAGCTGCTTTGTCCACCCCTCTTTGACCTCGTCTTCTGATAAGCCTCCACACCTTCTTTTGTGTCTTCGTGTGGCTGTGAACGATTGCGAAGGCCGCTTCTAGCAAATCAGAGTGGTGTTGCGTAACACGTGACTGCTCTCCGTAGGACAAAGAGCGCTTGGACGAAAATTAGTCACGTGACTCGCTCCTGACGCCTGATGGGCTCACTGGGACCGAAGTCTTGCCGTAGTCCAAGTTATGATGAGTTGTAGGGCCACGTAGGTCCGGTTTCTAAAAAGGGCACCCGTCAGGCGTCAGTGTCTCCTGTTTTTCGTGCGTTGCAGTCGCAGCCGTGATTTTTCGTCTTGAACGGCCGGAATACGTTCATGCTAACTTTTTAATAATGGTCGTTGTCTCGATCGGAGTTCATGCAATTATTGTGTCTGTTTGTTGGACCCGGTTCGACAAAGAACTGCTCATCGGCGTTCGCGAGACTTCCGCTGAATGTGATCAACCGCCTTCTACGTCGACGTTGTGTTTGCGTTGTTTGTGCTGCCCGAATTGGATTGTGCATCTATCACGACAAAGAGCTGCAGATCGGCGACCGCGAGATTCCGGTGAATGTGAGCGACCGCCTTCATCCCCGACGGCTTGAATGTTGGTGAATTGTTCTGCCTGCCCGAATCGGATTATGCATCTATCACGGATTCCATGAGATCGGTGCTTTGTTGTAAGTACTCTGGACGCATGCTGCTGGTAGTAGTCCTGCTTCCGTCTCATTCGACCATTTTACTGTTTACAAACATGAACTGCCGCTTACGCCCCAAGCAACTCCCGGTCGTTATTATTATTGTTCCGTCTTTGCCTTGTCGAGTTTTGCTTACGTCACCAGAGTTAGAAAGCATTAAAGTAGGTTTAGGCGAAGGAAAGCCTTACTAAAAGTTTGAGTGCATTTATTTTAAGCCTCTAAGAATTTTGTAGCTTTGTCCCGAAAACTTAACATTACGTCACAAATACTCGCATTTGAGGTTTGACATTGGTTTGTCGCGAATTCGCGACAGAAGAGGATCAGATCCACCTCCATTCTTCTGGATTGAAAAAAATAAAGTGTTCCACATGTTTCAATTTGTTAGCAATCATTTCTCCGTAAATACTTTTTGATGAAGTGCTGTGTTGCACATTTAGTATTACTTTAGCTGAATGAAGTGAGAGTTACTGCACAGGCGGGGCTGGTGAAGGATCATGGTGAAAAAAAATCGGGACAGCACAACACGTCTCAAAATATTTTGAGACAGTGTTGTGTTCTCCAATTTTTATCACTAGTCTCGGGATTTTTTTACTGTGCTCTTCTAGCTGCAGTACACCTTTTTGAAAGGTGTACTGCTGCCATCACACCTAATAAAATGGTATAGAGCAGAATCACACCTTTCTGTGAAGGGTGTAAGGAATTACGCCGGTTTTTGAGGTGTGAGCAACAACACCTTTTTTCTGGGGCGTTTTGCACCAATGAGGGGGTGAGTTGTGACACCATGCCATTTACACCAATAAGGGCGTGAAAATGTTTAGTGTGTACAGAATGCTTCGGGGAGCCGGGGAGCCGGTTGCAGGCGAGCAGGGAAACGGTCGCTGCACGGAAGCGCGGCAGCGTTGACTGGCGCGGTGGAGGGTACAGGTCAACTTGTCGTTTTTCGGCGGCTGTCTCGCGTATCGCAATGAATGCTTACGAAGTGCGGCCTACCGTTCAAGGTAGGCTAATATTTTTAACTTCTATTCGACCGGACACTTCGTTACAACTGCCTGTGCCCCTTTTCAGTTGTGCTGTCTGTAAGCAGCATCAATGCGTTCGTGGACAAGGCCCACTATATGTCCCGCCTGTTGCTTGAGGGCGAAAGTGTTCTTGAAGCGGGACACGTGTTCTGTAGGATCAAGAAGCTGGATAAGGATTGCTACACGCTCATTGGATTCGTACTCCAAACGTCGGCACTCACTTCGATACCCGCACGAGCTGGATGGAAGAAACGTCGGTGACACATCGAGCTCCTGCAAAGCATGGGTGAAGGAACATGCCGTGTATCACTACTTAGTTGGGTTGTATGCACCCAACGGTCAGCGTGCTGTGAAATCGATCGAGCTCGCGGCCAGAGCCGGGAGCGAAACAACTGGAGCACTCAGACAGTTGCGTTTGATTGCGTTTGACTGTGTTTCGGCTGCGAGAAACCAGGACATTCCTGCTGCTTATATCGCGTGCAAACATGATTCCTTAATTGGATTCCAAGCTTCATACGAAGCACAGATGTGCCGGTGTCTCGCTTTCGGTTCTCAACACAACGCGGTTAAACGCACTCACAAACGCAAGTGTCTCAACCGGCCTTTAGAGATTGCGATTTGCGATGAACGGTGAGGTGAAGCGCCTTTTTCCCAATATAATCGGTCGTCTCCCGTTGTTATCGTAGCTCAGGTATAAAGAAAACAAATTCTCGTGGCTCAGTGGTGACATGCTCGCTTCCCAGAGTCGCAAAAGCAATACAATGCAACTAATGTTTTTTTTATTTACGTTTTTGAAGCACAGATTTTGTAACTTTTCTGCGATGTCGGAATTTTCGAGCGACGAATATTAAAGCTTGTTGATAACATTTAATTTCATAAACTAATATCAGACCATTCAAAGGCCAATGACATTTCGTGTACAGCATCGCTGTTTTTCTTTTGTAAAGAAAGATTATGCAAATATTTTCTGTAGCTAGGTGTATTAGAGTTATAGAATTGTTTTATTTGGGCTCCTACAAGATAAGCAGATAGGTTACAAAAATAAAAATATTACTTGCTAATACGAGTGTAGGTACTTGCATCAGCAATCTTTAAAATAAAATAAATAAAGCCACGTAACATTCTCACATTTATGCAGCTGCTGGTTGCTTAAATACCACTAAACTCTGAGTGATGTTTGCATTAAAATAGTCAGTGAAATTTTATGGCTTGTTACCCTCTGTAAATTACTGTTTCAAGTCTATTAGCACTCAGCTCTACTTGCATTGCTTGACGCCAACTTGCACATACAATTTTAACCCGATTGTTCAAATAATACTGAAGCTGTATGAGAAAGGTACTGCCACGCAAGGTGAGACTGTTCACATTTTATGAATCATATTGGAATGCTTCTCCTTGGGGTAGATGTAATAGCTGATATTTGGGTCGGTCGCGTAACTGCGGCATTGCGGCCCCGAACAGTACTTTACCATTGCTCCCTGAGCTCGACAGCTGCCGAAGCCGATCCACGCCTGTACTGATCAAGCACCAAACACAGAAAAAAATGCGAAAGTACCGATTGAAGAGGCTTCCGAAGGCCCCGACCAAAGCAAGGCGGAATAGCTGGCCTTATCACGTGATCCTCCATCCTACGTCACGGTCGAGCGATCGCAGCGCTCCAATCGGTCCCGCTCGGGGCCAATAGATTCGAACGCGAGTCGGCGCTCCGTGCTTCGAATGCCGTATGACACTGCTTAGCACGGGGCATTCGAACCACGAGGGGGAGGGAGGGAGGGAGGGACAAAGGTACAGTTGTTGATACAATGAAATATAATACAGTAATTAATGCACACTTGCTCAGACACTTCAAACATATTTTATACAATGTTTATAACAGTAATACCAATTAGAAAATGATTAATAAAAAAGAAACTAACCAACAAGGCATTTTTAAAATCAAAATATTGCTTATGGAGGCCATGTCAGCGGAAAGGCAACTCCAATCGGAGCTAGTACGAGGAACAAAGGAGTTATAATAAGTGATAGTTTTGTAAGCTTGGGGATGCCGACTTCGTACTGGTGATCTACGCAGGATGAAACATAAATAGGTGGAGTTAGGGGTTCACGGCGCATAATAATAATAATCTTATTATAATCTTTTATTTTCCTTTTTTCATTACAAAACGAAAAGAGGGCAAAAAGCTGCTACTGCAGTTTGACGAGGCCCTAGTTCCCTTAACACACCTTGGGGGAAAAACGGCAGAAAATAAAAATACACTGAGACCCAAAAAACCTAAATATACCCCAGCACACCACTCCAATCATTATACTTAGAAAGATAACTAAAAGACATATGCCACTCAGATGGAAACAATTTCAGAACACATGCGTGACACTCATAGCTCGGCATTTTAGAGCCTCTTCATTCACCATCACATCACAAACAAAATCACGTCTCCGAATTCATTCGCATGCACGTCACAAGGTACTCCGACCTCCCGAAGTCACGGCCTTTCACATCCCGGCGTTCAACTGCGCCAAAACTTCATCCCCTTCACATCACGGCTCTCAAACTCCGCCGAAAATTCATCCCCTTCACATCACGGCGTTCAACCGCGCCAAAGAATTCATCCCCATCACATCACCGCCGCCTCTTAATTCACGGAGTCATTCACAATCACATCACCAATTCACGAAGTCATTCACCATCACCACGAATTCATTGGAATTCGCAATCGTAAATTCATCGGAATTCACCATCACATCATGAATTCATTCGAATTCACCATTACTTCACGAATTCATCCGAATTCACCATGAGATCATGAATTCATCCGAATTCACCATGAAGATCATGAATTCATCGAATTCACCATCACTTCACGAAGTTATTCACCATCACGGTGAACACGGATTCACCGAATTCACCATCCCATCATGAATTCCATAATTCACGGAAGTCATTCAGGTTCATTAATCTGACTAAATTCGACTTCACGGCTGGTAGTCCTTCACGAGTTCGCAGTTCTTGCGGAATAGGACTGTGGCGCCTTTACGTGTCGGCCACCCGAACCAGGACCTGACTCTGTCGGGGAAGTGGGGTATTTCGAACGCGAAACGCAAAGCACATTGATGAGAGCGCCAACCCAGCCAATGCCGCGCTGCGATCATGTCAAGTGAATGTGCTCCGTGCGCCGCCGCACGGACCGGCAGGTCACGTGATATGGTCTCGGTGCCGGATTAGGTGCCGCCTGCGCCGCGTAGATGAAGCGGCGCCTGCTGGTACTACTGCCCGCCCCCTCGGCGCCGGCTCGCTGCCCCCTCGTAGTCGTATGTGAGAGCAGTGTTGGAACCAACGTTACTATACTTTGTTTCATCTTATGTTGCACTCGCGGCGAAGGCTAGAAGCGCGAGCTCATAGCGTTGGCAGCCGCTCTTAAGTCACGAGAGCTTGTGCCACCGAGATGTGCCCCAGAGCAAGGAGCTCGCGCTTGTAGCCTTTCTGCGGTACATCATCAGGTGAAACAGATTATCAGAACCCCTCAATTGGAAACACTGCCATAGAGCCTGCTTTAAAAAAGTGGATTCAACCAGTGCTCAGAAACCGAGCAAATGGCGATCGCAACGCCACCACTTCTCCCGCAGCGTCCACTCGCAGACTACCCAGGTGCACGTCGAGTCGGGAAAGGGCCAGTGGCGCCATCTCGCAGGACCATCTCGCAGTAGCTGTGTAAAGCAAACTTTTATGTTTCAACTCGTCGCTAAAGGTGGCGCTGTTATTGTATTTAGCTCGGTCTCGGTGGACGCCAGCGGCCAGGGTTTCAAGGGTGGTTCCCAACTGAGTGTTTTAGTAACGTTGGTTGGAACTAATGCGTTACAAGTAACGACGTTACTGGTAACGTGTTAGTTTCTTGACTTAACGTACTCATAAGAATCCCAAATGACTAACTAGTAGAGTAATGTCGTTATTATTTTAGGGAATCTCCTGCAGTACGTTACCGGTTACTCGTTACTTTTGGTTAGAAAATGGCCGCATGATTGTTCGAAAACAAAATAATTTTTATTTTGTACACTACGTAAAGCAAAAACAAAAAGCTATGTATAAGCGGCGTCATTTTAAACTCCTTCGGAAGAGATTTTTAACGTTCCCACGACCGGTCCCAAAAGGCGCGAGATTATCCCTGAGCGTCTCTGCTAAGATCACCGATTGCCGTACCCTGAGCAGCCGTCTCGCTGGAAAGAGACAACAGTCTGCCGCCGCTCGAAGGATTTTGCCTCAGCGTCCTAGCTACTCCATCTGATACATCGTTTTCTTCAAAAAAAATTCTGTCAACAGCTGAAGAAGGATAAACTCTAGGTTTGGAAACGTTGACGTGCTTTCGCTTTGAACCAAAACAAGTGTGTCAGCGGTGGCCAGGTGCTGATGTGTCGTTAATTGGAAATGCGACGATTGGTTTGTGAAGGAATTCAATTCACGAAGTCATTCACCATCACATCACGACTTCATTCACCATCAGATCACAGAAGTCATTCACCATCCATCACGACTTCACTCGCCATCACATCACGAATTCCACTCAAATTCACGAATTCATTCATCATCACATCGCGAATTCATTCAAATTCACGAAGTCATTCACCATCGCATCACGAATTCATTCAAATTCACGAAGTCATTCACACATCACATCATGATATTTTCAATTTCAAGAATTCATTCAGAGCACTATTTCAGATTCACGCCGTGAATGTGAATGCAAGAGTGAATGAGCGAGTTCATGAATGAATTTGCCGAGGTATGGTGACACTACACGAGGTGTCATATAGAAAGGGTTATGAAGGGGTTATTATGGTAAATCTTATGAAATAAAGTCAGACGGAATATGCGTCTACGGTTCATTAGTGTGGGTAAACCAAGGCTATTTTTCATTGAAGTAACGCTGGATGTGCGGTGGTAATTACAGAGTATGAAACGTGCTGCGCGATTTTGAACTGATTCCAATGTTGCAATGATAAGTGTTATGACCGGGGTCCCAGATAGAACATGCATATTCAAGCTTTGTACGTACTAAAGTGGTATATAAGAGGGTTTTAGTGACACTGGTGACAGAAATTTCGTTCGAGATATCCAAGCATGCGATTGGCGTTGTTGAGTAGTTAGTGTGAGTTTCCCACGAAAGATCAGAAGTTATGTAGACAGCCAAGTATTTGTATGAGGACACAGACTACAGCGGAGTATCGTCCATGTAGTAATTGGAGCATATGTTGGTATGACAAGAAACTCTCATGGAGTTGCATCAACCACTTGTCGCACCAGTTAGATACAGAGTTAAGATCAGATTGGAGAACAGAGATGTCGGAGTTATTTGTTATTTCTCTATATAGTATACAATCATCAGCAAATAAAACTAATATGAGAGGAGATACGTTCAGACAGATCATTAATATGGATGAGGAAAAGTAGCGGCCCTAAAACAGAACCCTGGGAATTCCAGATGCTACGGGAGAAAGTGAAGAGTTAGTACCATCGGCATTCACAAATTGCGAGACGGTTGGTTAAAAACGACTCCTATCCATGCGTAGCGCGTTCGGATCAATTATATCTGTGTAACCAAGTAACGAGTCGAAGCTATATACCGCGAGAGCTAGTAAAGACTGTAACACGAAACTGCCCTCGAAGTGTTATCGGTCTTATTTCATATGCACGGCGCCATTCTCCACGCCAGGTCGAGTCTGAACAGAGGAACTTACTAGGTGTAATGATCTGTTATGTAACCCAAGTGTTGTTTATTGGTGAGCTTTTCAGTTTTTAAAACACATTTGTGGGAATAGGAAATCGTTGCTACGGTATATTCACGTCACGCGTGGTGCGTAGCCCAATGGCCTACCCTCGTGACGTCAAAAGTGGACGTAGTAGGGCCTTGTCTTTCATTTTGTGGGAGCACTACCGCCACACATTCTATCACGTGACGCCATCTCCGTTCTCTTTAGCTACCCTCGTAAAGGTTGCCACCTCTGTTCCTTTTAAATTTGCGTTTGACTGGTGGATATCGGAAAGCACGTTCCACGACACTGTCATTCTGGAGTGCGCCTTTCCTGGAGTTTGAGGAGCGCTCGCCTTCTGCTAGGCGGAACGGACTCTCTTATATCGATCGGCAGCACCAGCGGCTCCGTGCGGTGACCGATGTCAACACCAAATACCAAAGCAAGCAAAATTTTTTTTCGAGATTGGCATTGTCGATAGGAAGCTTGCTCGTTCCTACGCTCTCTTCTTTTTCTCGTAGCCTTCAGCTCGCTTTGTATGTGTTCGGCAAAATCTGATTGGCTGTCCCTCCTTCTCTCCGCGCGTCGTGTTTATCGGAAGATGACCTTGAGAAGGGGTTGGTGGGATAGTTGGTGCAGGGCTTTGCTCCCGAATGAGGACTCCACTGGCGGCGGTCGATCTGCGTTGGTGTCCTGCCTCGAGCTGTTAGGTCAAAGACCCGAAACAACAAAACGAAATTCGCGAGTCCGGGTCGCCGTTGATCCTCGCCGAGAACGATCGGGATGGTGACGGTGTACGGGTCCGCTGTGTTGTTTTCGTGCCTGCGACGCGCTTGAGATTCGAGGGGAAATCATGGCGTACTTCACGCATTGTTGCTGCGGCTGCCATGACCGTCCGGAAAGGGACCAAGGTTTTGTCCGTGATAAGCACCGTGAGTAAACCCACTTTGCTTTTCGGTCGATCTCCGCTGTTTCCTCGTAAACGTATTTCGTGAGCGCTGTGTCTGGTCGTTTCGGACCGACCTAGCAGACAAGGCTCCCGCCTTTCCCCACTGTAGGGACGGTTAAAAGAGGGGGTTATTTCATAGCTCGGAAGAGGCTTTCGTTCCCAAAACGTGGGTGGGACGCCCTTAGATATTAAGGTCATTGGGAAGATGGCATCGTCAGGGCTTTGTTTTGGGGCTCCGAAGGTGAAGGGAGGTCCGGCCCACTTTGGAATGTCGGCGCGCAGTTTTGGGGAAGACGAGGGAGTTTGAACGGACCCGTGCGCGGTGCAAGACGTTGATTCCCGCAGTCCCGAGGTCCCGCGTATTTGTCGTGCGCAACGAAGAGTTCCTCTGCGCCGAGGTGCACTTGGTGACGTTTGGCTGCCGTGCGCGGCAGCGGAAGCGTGGCAGCCTTTTGTAAAGTTTTCTTTCATTGTTGTAGATATATATTTGTGGTATATTATCAAGCGTCCATCCCGTCTCCGACTGCCGAGAACAGCAACCCTCCAAGCACAGCACGAACGTTCCACGGGCATCCGGTCCCGATTGAGACTCGAGGAGACTCTAGGCCTGGAAAACGATCCACCCCTGTCCCAAGACCGGATTGAACCTGCGGTCTTCTGCCGCTCCTTTGCTAGGAATCTTCGACTGCAGCAGGTTGAACTGCAGTAACAGCAACGACAAACTGGCCGCTCTGGCGCGTGTGTTTTAATTTTATAGCGAGTTTTAGAATAGGGGCCCCACAGCTTGGGCGCCCCAAACAGTTTGGGGCATCGCAATGGGCATGCGCAGAAGTTCTGCGCATGCGCACTGGGACGCCCCAAGCTGTTTGGGGCACCCAAAGCTGTGAGGTTCCCTTTTCTAAAACTCGCTAATATCTTGGGTGGCGGGCTGGCAGACGCATTTGTGTAGGGGTTTTCACCTTTCTGCACTGCCTTGCACGCCACCGAGTGTGAAATTATTTGCAAATAATAATACTAATTATTATTATCATCATAATCATCCTCGAGGAGGAAGGAACATTACCCCCACCAAAGCGTCATCACTGATGATGATGATGATGATGTGGCTTTGCCCTTTGTAACGGGTTTCACGTATGAACGTTCAAAGCAGTGGCGTCACTAGGAGTCAGCGGCACCCAGGGCAATGGCCCACCGCAAGTCCCCCCCTCCCTTTCTTTTTCCCCGTAGTCACGTCATTGGCTCCAAGCCTGTGGATTCAGAGGCTCGTTCACACTCTTGCAACCGAATACGACCGAGAGAGACAAGACCGGTTTTTAATTCTCTTGCGACTTCTTAGGACCGGGCGCTGCTGCGGAGCTGGTCCTAAGAAGTTGTAAGAGGATTAAAAACCGGTCTTGTTTCTCTCGGTCGTACTCGGTTGCAAGAGTGTGAACTAGTCTTTAAGGCCCGTTCACACTCTCGCGACCGAGTTCGACCGAGAGAGACCACACCGGTTTTAAGCCTTTTGCGACTTCTTAGGACCGGATGCGGTGCAGCGGTGCTGGTCTAAGAGATCGCAAGAGGCTTAAAACGGGTTTGATCTCTCTCGGTCGAAATCTGTCGCAAGAGTGTGAACGAGCCTTTAGTATCCACATAGGTCTTTTTTCCTCATGCAACCTTGCAGCCGTCGTTTTGTAGCGTCGACTATGTACCTCTCTGTGCTGTTGTTGCCCCGGCTTGTGGATTGATGGAAGCCCAGCGCCTGCTGTAGCATAATGGACCCTTTCCCAGTAACGAGCGCCCTCTCCGGAGTTGTCTTCGAACTACAAATGAAGGGCAAGACAACTTGCCGCCGCCCGTCAGAAGAATACAATGGCAACGTGCTGTTGGATTGATCTTCGTGGATGGCCCATACTAGCATATACTCAAACAAGAATCGTCAAAAAAGACGAAATACGCGCAAAGATAGGTGCTGAATGTGTTGGTCGACCGGAACTTTGCTCTGGAAAAATGGCGACAGCGGGATCAAGGCCAGGAGAGTGGGTGTACGCATGAGCAGTACTGGAAAAAGGGCCACGGGAGTCGGCGGTGCGCTCTGCCCTCCGTTCTGGTTGATCGGTTGCTGTGTGCGCGGTGCGTTCATACCATGTTGGCGTCAAGCCCGGACAACGCAGGACTAAGTGGTCAATTGTGTCCTCTTCGCGGTCGCAGACGCTGCACTGGATTGTCGCTATCGAGGAGTCAAACAGCTGTGTATATATTCCTGTTTGCAGTGCTCCTGCTCGGGCCTCAAATATAAGACGGATGGCCAAGCTGTTATTTAAGAAGCTCTTCGACTCTATACTCGGTTCGTTGGCAATGTAGAATTGAAGAGATGATTTCGCGCCTGCTTCTTTGACCCAGTGTGCTGTTTCCGCCTCTTGTACTCGTCGTCTCACCTCACTGGCCCACTGTGTCGCGGCTGCCTCCTGGATAAGGTCGGAGGAAAAAAACGTACTTCTTGCGAAGATGGTAGACACGCTTCACCCACCCTGTCTGTATGCATCAAGACTGATAAAATCGAGCCCGTCGGGCCCATCGGCTTTTATTCCTGTGTAGAAGCCGACCACGGTAGCTGAGCTTGCTGGAGGCCCCCATGCCTCAGACGTCGACCACCCGATGTCTTCTCGTATGGCCTCAATCGCCACATTGCCTGGCGACCGGCATCTCTCTGTCTTCGTTCTAACCAGGCACCCGTGTCGGCCGAGACGCAGACGATCGGGTTCGCAAACTTGAGGCCGGACATTTGCCACGGCTTTCCACAGCTCCCGAATCATCGTGTACTTGTTGCAAATTCATAGAATGCGCCGATGTAAGATGTTCTACCCTCTCAATGCCGCCTGTCGATGGTGTGCTTGATGTTCGCAAGACTAGTCTGGTGCGTTTGGCCAGCGTGACTCCCAGAGATCTATTCGAAGAGCAAGTCGTCTGCTCCTTACGCAGGGGTTGCGGTGACGTCAGATGACTCCGAGTTCTGATTGGCTTTGATTGGAAGGTTAGTGGGCAGGCCTTAATGCTAGATGCCTTGATGTGTACCCACTATCCTTCCAATCGGAGCCAATCAGAACTCGGCGTTCTGGCATCATCGCAGCCCCTGTGCAAGAAGTAGACGAACTTCCGTTCCACACACATATCTTTCTATCATCATGGCGTCTGCAGTTTCAGTCCTTTGCTGTCAGCACGGTGCCCGGATAATCGCAACACATGCTGACTTCTGGACATTAAAATTGAGTTCCAGCACTGACGGTTGTTGCATGCAAATGTTTGCTAGCGTCTCGCGACGTGTACATGTCACCCGCCATGACAACGAGATCGTCTGCGTACGGGAGACCCGGTAGGCCCAGTGTCACACATCCGTCGCCGCCAGCGCGTCGCGAGCAGCGTATCAAAACGAGCGCGACGCGAAGATGGACACATCGACGCCAAGACTGACGCGTCTGCCGCTTTGCGGCGGCTCTCCTCGAGATTCGGGTGTTTGCCACTCGGGGGCGGTGCAGACGCGGCCGCTGTAGCCGCTCATTCATCACTGGAAACGGATCCGCGTTCGCAGAGCGGTTGCGAACGCGGTTGTGTAAAGATCCAGTACAATGTCACGCGCACTTGATGTCATCGAGTGCGCGTGCGAATTGTACTGGATCTTTATATAACCGCGTTCGCAGCCGCTTTGCGAACGCGGATCCGCTTCCAGTGTGAATGAGCGGTTAAAGGGCAGCCCGCCGTCAATTTGAGCGTTTTTATCGAAACATATTTTCGGAAAGGGTACTAAAAATTTAGCCCATAGCAGCGGTTAAATTATTAAAAACCATTTACATAATTTATAATCGTTCAAATACGCTGAAACCGATACCGAAAACTAACTTGCCACTCTGACTGGTCCGCCATTTTGACGTTACGTCACATACACTTGACGTCATTTCCGATGCCCTCCAGAGAAAAGGGGAAGAAGGAGCTCCCCTCTTATCAGGATCCTCCTTTGTGCCTCCCGGATTTGCACAGGCGTCGCTATTCTCCTCCCAGAAGATTATAGAAGATTAACCTGTCACTCAAAATTCTCACAAAAGCAGCTTCCCTCTCCTCCTTTTAGATGGTGGGGAAAAGTATGCGATGTGACGTCAGTCAAGGAGCTACACGAACTCATCTCTGTGACGTCACGGCGCGGTGGTGGCGCGTCGGTCGCACTTTTGGTCTGGGGCTGTGGGCAGAAGTCCCCATGCCAGACGTGTATTCCTGCGTTGTTTTGAAAGGAACCAGACAAAAACCTGCCTTCTCGTCAAAACGCCGCGACTGGGGCCGTACCAAAAGTGTCGAGAAAGGTTTGAAGGTCAGTTTTCACGTGCTCGGTTCGTCCGAGAATCTTAGGCCAGATTCGCAAAAAACCTCTTACCTACGACAACTTAGCTACGAAGTTCGTAAAGTTACGATCATCGTAAGATGAGGCGAAAACGGTATTCACAAACGCGTTCTTAAGTGATATGTGCCGTGAAAAGGGAAAAGCAGACGCCGTCGGACAACGATTGCTTGGGCGGGCAGCACTTTGGGTTGAATTCATGGATACTTGTGGTCATCAGATTTATTTGCTTTGTTCCAACATGAACGCCAGAAAACCGTCAAGTTGTGCGGACCACCTCCGGACTACGTTCAGTGCGTCTTCAAGTTCAAACGGCCGCCTGATTGTTTGAACTGTCGTCTGCTCTTTTAAACGTTTCTGCTTGTCGTCTGCTCTCTTAGACGACGCCGGTCCGTAGACCAAACGTTGGCCCGGTACTTGCGATAAGAATTAAGTGCAGGCCTCAAAAGACTTAAATTTGAAGGTTGGTAAGCAGGCTCGATGTAAACAGTAGATACAAGGAGATGTTGATCATTGTTACCAGTTACCATCACCGACTTGTTATGCCTAATTCAGTTGGTCCGATTCTGCTTGCGATTTTCAGTATCGACGTCGACCATCTCAGCTACGGTTCACGCTTTTGCAGCCCGAGCGACGTCGCGACTGTAAATTCCGAGCGAAATTTCATCATGCGTAACAGGCTTTAGCGTACATTCTGCGGCGTTCACGCGGTATGAATCGCCACATGTCACATAATTCACGCGAAGTTTTGCGGTGTAACGAGCCTCGGTAATTTCGCTGACGCCGCTCAAGAAAGTCAGACATCGTCAGGAAGACGTAGAACCAACAATTCGAACGCGAAAAAGGGCAGGGGGACTCACACTGACGCCGACAACATCGCATTTCAATGGTGTGTTTATGGGCGACGGCGAGCTTCTTGCCCACACCCCCATCGCGCATGCGCGGCGCCGGTGGCGTCCGCTAGGGGCGCTCAGGCGCTCCAGTTTGTTTGTAAACATGACTCGCACGTGTGCAGTTTGAGCCTGGCCAGCCTGGCAGCAGGTCACTGTTTTGTGTTCGTGCCGCGGATAAAAATGGACTCATCAGGCTCGTCTGAATCGAGCAACGATGAGGATATGCTGCTAGATTTTGAGGACGATGACGATAACCCGTTCTCATACGAACCAGCGGCATCGCCTCCGAGGGAACCGCCAGCGGCGGCTGCATTCGTGATCCGCCGCCATGTGGACCCAGATGCCGCTTCCGAAGCGGAATGAAGGCAGCTTTTGTTGCTAGCACGCCAAGAAAAACTGATCGACGTTATGCCTTTGAATTGGAGGCCCTTTTTGTTATATCTTGGGGTCTGACAATAGACGGTTTTAGTAGACCGCGTTTTCAAGCGACGCTTCCGTAGCGCGAGACCCTACGGCACAACACCAATTTCCTCCAGTCGCCATTACGCGCTCTTACATAACTGTATAAACCGATAGCATAAGCAAAAAATTATTTTAGACCCTAACGTCTTTGCATGGTTACGTTCGTTTCATACTAAATCGATTGCAGTTTGTAACTGTCAATGATATGGATTCCCAACCTTCACCAGTCAAATCAGGTGTTGCCTTTCTTATTTCTTATCTATTTTAACGACTTACCTAACAATGTACGTTCATCTGCCAGTCTGTTTGCAGATGACTTTGTTCTTTATCGAGAAATTACTAATGACTCTGACATATCTCTCCTTCAGTCTGATGCTAACTCTATTTCTGAATGGTGTAGCTTGCGGTGCATGAAATTAAATACTGCTAAATATAAATACATGCGTGTGTCTCGTCTTAACACAGCACGTCCTGTTTACTTCATTGATAATGTTCCTCTTGAGTATGTGCTATCCTACAAGTATCTGGGAGTGCGCATAACTTGTGATTTATCCTGGAAAGCTCATGTTGAACATGTCATTAGAAATGCTAATCGCATGCTTGGTTACCTTAAAACAAACTTTTTCTCGCGCCTACGGCGTTGAAGCTCATCCTTCACAAAACCCTTGTTCGCAGTAAGCTTGAATATGCTGCCGTCTATCTGGGGGACCCCGGTCTTCAATCGCTCTTTTCTGAATTGGAATCTGCTTCCAAAATCGTGCTTGCCGCTCTATTCTTTCCTAATTACCATCGTATCACCAGCGTAACCGCAATGAAAGACCAGTTTATCCTTGCCAAATCTAATTTTGCGCCGAAAAGTTTCCCGCTGTTGTTTGCTCGATAAAAAAGATCACAGCATATCCACGTGGTGAATGATGATGAGTGGGCGAAGCTCCGGAGTGAATCGTCGGTAAACCAGCGATTCTTCCGTTTGCACCGTGGTGGGGACGTTTATCGGAACGTTAACCACTTGCCCCTTGATGCCATACTGTCCATTACCGTGCGTCAACCGCCTTATGCTCATGAACGGCAAACGAGGAGCGATCAGTCGTTCTTCCACAAGGTTCAGAGGAGGTAAGTGATCCGGTTTGGGTGGGTACGTGTAGCCGTAAGATACGCTCATTGGAGGCACCTTTCCCGCCACTAGCGAATCCTTGCAGCTATAGCAAATCTTGTACTCACCGCTGCTGGCAGGGAACTCGCGCTGCAGCACGGCGATGGCATTGGCGCGAGCCTGGTCGTTCTTTATGGAAGATATTGTGACTATACTTCGTTTCAGCTTGGGTCCAGACGCAGCCGATGCTACAAGCGCGAGCGTCGTGGCTCCTGAGCAGTGCCTGCCATTGCACGAGCGCGCGTGCATGGCAGGAACGCTGTACAGGGCCGGACGCTCGCGCTTGTAGCATCGGCTGCGTCTGGACCCAAGCTGAAACGAAGTATAGACTGTTTGAGAACCACAATCTATCACACACACCACAGCTATGGCCGAACGAAACGTCTAGAAAGTCTCGCTTAAACCGCGCGTCGGCACCTTCGGGCTGAGCTCGCCTGATGCGTTTTGCAGACGCCTCACGAGCTCTCGCTGCATCGGGGTCTGCCTGCCGATACGCGCGCTTTCCACGCCATCTCTTGAGCCATTCATAAACTAAACCTCGAAGTGGCTACATACCCACAACTAGGAGGGACAGACCCACGCCTTAAGGAGCTTCGCCCCTAAAAGCAGACAGTCGCTAGCACCAACAAGCTACAAAGCAAGCACCCTGACCAACATGTGACGTGCACGGCAACGTCAGCGCAATCATGGCAGCCTCCGTGTGCCGCTCTTGCTCAGTGTTGCCGGTAGGGCGGCAGCAAGTGATTTGGGTGTGTACATGTAAATTTCAAAATTCACTTTCTTCTAAGAAAATTAATATTTTTCCGAGATATTTTGTACACGTGCTCAGGAAGGGCATCCAAATACATGGTGAAAATTTTATAGAAATCGGTGACCATCAAAATTACGGCGGAGATGCCCTTTAAGGCCGCTGAAAGTGAAAGGGTAGAGCGGCAGACAACAGATGAGAGGGAAAGGCCAAAGCCCCTTCATGTTTTAAAGGTTGCGCAAAGTGCGTCGATGCACGAGGCACGTGCAACGTGCAGTCCTTGGGAAGATCATGGCGGCACAGCGCAGCACTGAGCTAGATTTCAGACGCCATGTTCTTCCCAGAAGTGGCGCGCGGCACGTGTCTCGAGCATTTTCACAACAATGAATGGCGCCACTTTTCCCAGGATAGAGGGGCTTCAGGAGGGGCTAAGGAGGCATGTAACGGGCGCCCGCTGCGGCGAGACGCCGAAACAGACTTCTCCCGAGCGATGGAATGTCCACTCGTGCTCCTCGCGTTCCTCGGGCTACCGCTTCTCTCTCGTCGGGTTTGAAAACCATGTTTCGGGTCCCCGCCGCTGCAAAAGCTGTGCGCTGACGACCAGGTTCCCCGAGAAATGATCTGTGCTACCAGATCCTCGCGGCCCAAATCTGCGACCGGGCGCTCTATAGGCCCGTAGCTCTCAAGTTTTGAGCAGCGCTCCAGGCGAGCAAAATAGAATATTTGGCTCGCGTTTCGAACATGCGTCAATACGCTTCCCCACTACAGTTCTTTATACTCCGTTCCATTCTAAGTGCCAGCGTAGCAGAGGCTACAGGAGCGAGCTGCGAGCTTTCAGCGTCCCTGCCAAGCACGCGCGCTCGTGCAGTGCGAGCATCGTTCAGGAGTACGTGCGTTTGCGAGTAGCTTCGGCTTCGCTATCACGTAAAGTGAAATATACGTGCTCGCGGAAGCTATGAAAGAATGCAAAGATGAAAGGAATGTTTAATGGAACGCTGCGGCCGCGAGCTGCATATTTTTTTTTTTGCTTTTTTAGACGTTTTGTTACCGCGCATCTACAGATGCTGACAGATGCTTGTATTCGAACGTGGCACGTGCAAAATCGAACGTTACAGAGCCACCTGGATGGTGCAGCCAGCATAACATGGTCGCGTCTTGGGTAAGTATTCCGGACGCGCTCGCGCCCCCTGCCCCAGAGCAACGGGTCTATGGCTCCGTCGTCGAACTGCCAATGGCCGTACTTTACGCATTGCTGCTGCACGACTGTCCGGAAGAGACCCAGGTTTGGTTAATGTACACCGTGCAGGTAACCTCTGGGGCCTCCGTTGTGGATTCCCCGAGAAACGCGGCAGCGAGCGTGTGTGCTGCAGGCTTGTACGTAATCCGTTACAAGTAACGAAATTACTTGTAATTCCTTACATTTATCGGTAATTTAGTAACGGAATAATTACATATTTTCTAGAGTAATTTTAAAGTAATTCCCTTACATTTTTTACCTAACGGATTCCTTGTAATCCGTTACATCTTTTTTCAGAACCAGCCCCCCCCCCCCCTTTCTAAAGAGAATGTCGTTTTCATTTTGGTAAAGTCGAGCGCAGTGACACTGTCACGCGAATTGACCAGCGCAAAGGGAGGCTTGGCACTCTTCACTTCCGCAAAGCCTTTTTTTTGCAATACCAAGCCCCTGAATCCTTTTTTCTTAGACCCTAACAACAATGTCAAAAGATCCAAATAAACATTTCTACAAAAAAAAAAAGAAGAAAAAAAAAGTGTGGGGAAAGTTATATCTGCTTTTTTAGTGTCGGTTTTTCTTTGCGATCGAAGGCGGGGAGAGGAAGACACCGAGTGATTGTATGCCTCTTTGAGAAGCTCAAGGCGCTAAGTGCACAGACAAGAATTAACAATGACCATTTTCATAGTGTCACAACACGAGACAACGCTCCGTCTACCCTAAAATACGCTAAAAGAGATGTGGTAATATGTGAAGGTGTTATTGCCACAAGCATCCTCGTTCGTTGCTGCACACTTATCATCTTCTCTTACAAAACAAGATGTATTTTTTTTTGTTTCTTTCACCTTATTTGACCCTGTTCTAAAAGTTCCTTTTTTTTTTTTGTAGCCCAACTTCTAGGGTTGGCTTACTTTATTTGTGAATACCAGCCAGGTTATCTGCTTCTCAGTCACCCTTTTTGTGAGTCAGCTTTTTGCGAGCACTGCGAAAATGGTAATAGTCTTCCTTTTTTCTTCTTCCTGTTTTTACCCCAGCAGGACGCATCTTATCTCAAGCAGATATTTTTACAAATAAAACATAATGGTGGTGGACGTAGACTTAAGATTCTGGGCTTGAGGAGAGAGGGAAACCCATGAGTGGAGCCATAGCGTCTCTCTGCCCTTCACTGCCCGTGGCATCAGCGAACGTCTTTATGGAGAACACCGGAGTAAACTGCAGTCGGTCCGTGCTCCGTGCGTTTTTGAACGGCACCAAGAAAGGTGCACACGGCAAACGTGCGTTTACATTTCCTTGTTTTAACCAACGTTTCAATTAATTGTTGTTATAAGTGTCCTGCTGTGTTGTTGTTTTCTCGATTACTTATTTTTAGATATTGGAAACTTTCTCTTATTCACCAACATCTCAACCGAGGCTCGACTTGTTCAGAACCACAGGAAGAAAAATATCGAGCCAAACCTTATTTCTTATTTAATTATCAGCTTACTGATACCAACTCTACTAAAACTCAAATATCAGGCAACGGCTGCAATGACGAAGCTTTGCTCTATCTTCGAGCTAAATAGTACTTCCATTGCTTCGCTGAAAAAGCTCAATGCAGAGCATGAAGCATTCGTAAGGCACAATATGGCACTCCCATCCAGTGCCTCAGTTCGAAGGGTGTTCAGCATAGCAGTGAACTTATTAAGTAAGAAATAACGCAAAATGTCTGACGAGACTTTCGAGAGTCAGCTGTTGCTCAAAATACTCAAGGTCAATAAATGGAACAGCTGGCAGCAATAAGAACTTTAATAACCTTCTTCCCTTTGTATCTTAATTGAGGAAAATAATGTTGAAAGTAACGCCACGAAAGTAACGGATTACTTTGGGGGTAACGGTCACTTACTTTCATGGGAGAGTAATTGTAATTGTAATAAATTACAATTTAGCCTCGAGTGGTTGTAATTGTAACCTGTAAATTACAATTGTAGCCTCGAGTAATTGTAATTGTAATAAATTACAATTTAGCCTCGAGTAATTAGTGGGTAATAAATTACAATTTAGCCTCAAGTAATTGTAATTGTAATTCCATACTATTTTTCAGTAACGTGTACAAGTCTGGTGTGCTGTAGCAAACTCCTGTTGCAACCAAAGGTGCTTGAGCGCCGATGAAAGGTATGCACGCCCCTCTCGTCGGAAATTCCACAGAGAGTTGCCAGCTCGGGGCACCTGGAGCGAAAGCTCGTGCCCCAGGGATCCTGGGTTCACACCCTCCCGTTTCTGTCTGGGTGATGTTGAGACCGTGCGGTGTCCGTGGTGATGGAGGGACGACTCGAGCCAGGCACCGGGCTAGACTCAGCGGGAAGGACGAGGAGCCGCGACTCTCTCTTGAAAAGTACACTGTTTATTTACATAATGTACAGTTGGTTCAAAATCGGAGATGTCTAGCAGCCGTCCGCTGATTTTTCCAAAAGTTCCCTTTGCACGCCCTAGCTCTTTGACACGCCCCTAGCTGTGCCTGCATCCGCACGCACAGCGCACACAAACGGTTTGCGCCGAAGCACCGTTGCGCTGTCACGCGTAAACGCACGAGGGCGCGGAACTTCTGATCGCTCCCGCGCCGAAAGCAATACCTTCGGCCTTCGGCATCGCACTGATCGCTGCCGTGCCAAAGCGATACCGGCGATACCTTCGGCATCGCACTTTTTATTGTTCTTGGCTGGAGCCGATAAGCGTCGGTCGCGTCGCCGCCGCTTCTTCGGATTTCGTCTCTCGGCGAGCCTGCCTGGGATTAAAAGTCTGCCCCAGGGCGGATCCAGAACTCCGTTTTGGGGGGCGGAAAATTTGTAAGGATACTATTTTCCCATTCTTTCTCGTGCACCGGGGGGTCCACCCATGTCAAATTGCTTTCCGAGAAGGGGTCCCGGGGGGGGGGGGGGCTTGCCGGCCCCCCCCCCCCCCCTTGGATCCGCCACCGGTCTGCCCTGCTTCCGGTGTCGTCCTCTTCGCCTTCGCCCCGGATCCTCACTCGGAATCCGTCGACAGTACTGGGCCGGCTGATTGATCTCATGCGGCGATTGAACCCCGCCAAGGGCCATACGCAACGATAGGAGTTTTAGAATACCGCACGCTAGAGCTTTGTGTGAGCAAAGAATAGTCGTCGCCACTGAGCATGCGCCGAACGCTAACCACGTTTTGCGCCATGCGTGCGCTTACTTTAGCTTACGCTATTTTTCGGAAATTGCGCGCGTGCGCAAAGGATCTTTGCGCTCCTCCAAGGTGGATTCGTAATGAGAAGTTGGCTAAAGCCAAGACGAGCAGAGTTAAAAAATGACGGCTCCCAGGACCTTGGCTGTGGTACACCCTAGCTGTGGCTATGGCTGTGGGCCGTGGCCGCTTTGGCGGCGTCGTGAGCGCGACGTCGGCGGCATCCTCGCGACTGCGATTTTCAATACGGAATTGATGCTTGCGACGCGCGAACATACCTCGGCGAAGGTATACGCATGGTATGCGAAGGTCAGGACACGAGACCTCTCTTGCCGAGGCAACGCAGGCGGACACGACCGGTCGACCGCTCGCGTCGCATTCTCACGTTTAAACGAATTTAAAATGTAACTCTCGACCAAGAAACATGTTTTTTTTTGTTGTTTCTTTTCTTAAGGTACAGCATTTCGTGCGTGAAATAAAAATTGTCACTGTGTCTCGATGGAGTTGCAATCGCGAGATGCTTGGGCTTTTGCGTCGCGGCGGAGAAACTCTGCTCTCAAAACTCGCTTGCGTAGCGTGCGCTAACGAAAGCGCTAAATTTAGCGCTAGCGTGCGCTAAAATTGCGTACGTTATTCTGAAACTGCCAAATGGTCATCGTACCGACGTGCGGGATCGTGTATTGCTACTAGTGTTGGAGGTGTTACCGAAAAAAAAAAAGTAACGAAATAAGTTACTCGTTACTTGCAAAATAAAAGACCGCGTTACCGACCTGCGTAACCTCAAAATAGGGACGTTTAGGGAACCGGTAGGGGTTTTTAGGAAACTGTTTTTGCACATCCGGATACTGTACGATTGGCTTTCCGGTACGAACTGCGCATGCGCTACCGCTGAAGACTCGCACATGCGCAGTTCGTACTGGAGGGCCAATCGTACCGTATCGGGTGTGCAAAAACAGTTCCCTAAAACACCCTATAAGGGAAGCTTTGTGAGTCGTTTCGGCGCGAAGGGTTGCGAAATCACGAACGGTTCGGTTTCGACGGGTTGTAGGCACCAGACGACGGTTTTTAGTGAGTCGTAAGAACGAGGACGAACGATACGAAACGACACGGCCAAATCAATGATGATGATAACTGCTTGTTTGACCCGTAACGCCATCTCTTATTGCAAAGAAATACTTTTATGTGTGTGTAATTTTCAAGCTTCCTACAGAATCGGTGGCCGACTCCGCCTTGCCGTTAGCTGTCGCCGTTGTTTCATCAACAAAAAAAATCAGCAGAACCCATCCTTTGGGAATGATTATCTACGTTAATGCGAATAGCATCAAACGGTGCGGAGTTATGCGCGTTCGTCAGGTGGCCAGCACACTCTAGATACGCCAGCCCACTCTTGAGGCGATTCTAAATTTGTTGACACGTTCACAGCCCTGCGCACGATCTCCGCAGCCCAGCACGTGCGTTTGTGTCACTTAGGAAGGCGAGCAAAGCACGCGCCATACTGCACAAACACTCAAAATGGTACCGACCAGACTTTCTGGCGTCTCAGCTAGTCTCAACCAACGGTACTCTAAACGGTTGTTTATATCTTTACCATAGGACGCGCTTTACAGCGCTGTCACAGCTACCGGTGCGCGCGCGTTCCATGCACGAGGGCTCATTCCGCTCTCGTGAGGCCTGAGCACGGCCGCTACATCACCCTCTCCCGAGCGCGGGAGAGGGTGAGCCAGCGGCCGTGCTCAGCCTCACGAGAGCGGATGAGCCCTCGTGCATGGAACGCGCGCGTACCGGTCAGGCTGTGACAGCGCTTTACAGCGCGTCCATGGTAAAGATATAAACAACCGTTTAGAGTGCGTTGAATGACTGCCTTCATAGCTCTGTGGTTAGCGCGTCTGCCTGCTGATCAAAGGGTCAACGGTTCGAATCCCAGCCGGCGCCGGTCTTTTTTATTTATTTATCGACCCGCGGCGTAAGAGGTTAGATAGCCAGATAGATAGATAGATAGATACATAGACGAAAAGTGCGTGATATCCAAAGAATGCTATTCGCATTAAAACAAATGGAGGCAGTGGCGATAGAGACATGCTCGTTTCGTATAGCGCTGGTTTGTTTACCCTGCTTGTGCAATAAAATGCCTATACCGCCTAAGGGAAAACTGCCTCCACTACCCAACTTAACCCTGGTCAGGACAACCGCCCTTTTCGACGCTGACCACGCGTGTAACGGTGGCAAATAAAACAGCATCGATGCACAAAACACGTCCCATTTTCCTTAGCGGCACGCCAGAGAAAGGATCCAGCGTTAGCGTTCGTGGTCTCGGCAATCAGGAAGGAGGTAGAAAAAAAAGAGTTACCCAAAATGCTCAAAGCTATCCGCGCCTCCAGAAAGGCAAACGTCACAAAGCGTTTTAAATTTAAAGCTGTCTAGTTAGGGTCTCGTGCTAATTCATCCTCCTGCATCGAAATCGCCGGTCGCGCTGCGATAAAGCTTGAAGCTGCCGAGAGGTCCGAGACAGGGCGTAAGCTAGGTGTAAGATAGACAGGTGGGGAAACGGCCCATAGAGGCCTACCGCAGCGCCGTGACCGGATTGTGTACTCGTCTGCTTTCGGGTACCCTCGATTTGCGACAGATAGCGCTCCGCCAGTTTAGCCGGTCGCCACCGGTCGCCCACCCGGAGTGAGAGTTCGCGGTGCTCCACATAGATGGCGCCACAGAAAAAGAGAAAGCCGAGGGGTACACAATCCGGTCGCTCATTTGGCTCTCCGTTTCCCCACCTGTCTATCTTACGCCATGGTCTGAGAGCACTTTATTGGAGGCGCGAATACACATCGCAAATTGCCGGCACTATCGCACTGCAGAAATGTCAATGGGGGCGCATTGACATTTCTACAATTGTTGAGGTATTAAAGGTCCCTAAAGTGTACGTACCGCATAGTGCGAAGACATTCCGTACGGCGTTTATTTTACCTCTACACCGCACAAAAGAGGCACATCCTGTCGGGAATGCTAAAACCCACTTTGCGGAGAATCTGCGCCGATCACCAAACCCGATGCAGCTCCCCACCACTTTGAAAATCACAATTGAACGGCGAGGGGGCACTTGTAATCACCAAATCGAGTCCACGCTATTCAAACGGGAAGGTCATATTCACTGGGTCCACTGAAGAGTCGTGCGGGCACCCACTTTCGCGGATTCATCGACGCGTCGCACTGTTATCCGCATTCTTGCGCGTTGTTAGCCCTCGTTGGCTGCGTCCTCCGTGTGGGGTTATAGTTTACGCTGGTTTAGCAACCTGGCATCAGTTATTACCGTCCACCTCGCGCTGTCCTGATAAGGATTCACGTGAACCACTTCCCGCAGCAGCCAAATGTTTGCTTTCACGGTGGATCGGAGATTTTCTTTTGGGCCGCTTCGAGCTCGCCTTGACCGGTCCGCCATTTTGGAAAGCTCTGAGTCGTGCTCTATAGTTCCCATTCGCGCGAACGGTTCCAGCGCCACGAGTCGTAACGATTCGACCAAACCGTTAGCTATAGCTCCAGAACGACTCGCATGCGCATGCGCAGTGGCGTCGGCGAGTCACGTGAGGTGAACCGTTCGCTTCGGATTGACTCACTAAAACTCCCTAGTTACAGGAACACGTTACCGTTACCGATAAAAGTAATGCACGTTACTTTTATCGGTACTTTTTCTACCGGGCGTGGACATTGGTTTTTTTTTCTGTAGTGGGACTTTTTGCGCGGGAAAAAGACAGACAAAATTGTAAAGATACGTGGAATGAGTGTAATAATTAATGACAGCGCATATACTTCGTTTCAGCAAATACGATATAGCTTTCATGATGTTTGGTTTCAGCTTAAAGCTAGCCGACGCTACGAGCTAATGTTACCAATGAAACTGCGTCAAAAATGTAAATCACCGGGCCTTTTTGTTCTTATGATTGGTCCAGTGATGATAGAACACGTACGAAAACACAGCAAACACCATGATGGGGCCCTTTTGACTTTTTTTTTCTGATTGTTCGCATCAGCTCGTAGCGTCGGCTGCATATGGACGAAGTATAGAAATGCGAAAAAAAATTGAAGTGTACTTTTTTCTTTCAAGTTTTGGAAAGACGTAATGGCTTCGTAACTCCATTATTCGTTACATGAAATAAGTAACGCAAGTATGTCACCCGTTTCTGTTTTGAGAAAGTAACGCGAGCGTTACTACGTTACTAAAAAAGTAACGGGTTACCGGTGACGACGTTACTTCTAACGCCTTACTGCCAACACTGATCACTATAAAGACCCCAGGCTAGCGGTTGTACCTCACTGGCTAAATTGCTCATCTACAGCGAGTGACTCGTCGCAACTTTAAATGGCTGACCAACTACACGCTGTATAAATATCCCCACAACCCAATTTATGATCACTATGTGCGATGCACGTTAAAGATCCGAGGCTAGCAGCAGTACGGAACAGGCAAAATTTCCCATGTACAGCTGAGACAGCAGACGCCCATTGAGGCACACGCGGCACCGTTAAAATGTCCTTTATTTTGAGCTAAATAATCTTTCTCTCGAACTATGGTCTGGGACTCTGCGCTCGAGGGCTCCGGGTGAGGTTATCCTAGACGCCGTAACTTGTACGCGAGACAGGGTACCCTTTGACAAAGTGGGAAAGGCAGAGAGGAGCGTTAGCTGTCCCGCCTCTTCGACAACGTTTCGGCGTCAGCCAAAGCACGGCGGAAGGCATGGCGCGCGTTTTGGACGCCGGGCGTCCGAAAAACACGTCCTGACGTCCTCATCCTCTCAGTGACCGTAGCGCTTCATTTCCAATATTCGTGCAGCGAACTAAAAGCCGCCTAGTGAATTTCGCAGCGGCCTTTATTTGAAAATGGTGGCCGAGAGTGCTTCGAAGCAGCGGTTCTCGAAAGTCGAAAATTGGAGCGCAGAGGCCAAATAAACGAGCCGCAGTCCCGCGTCTTCTAAAAACAAACCACCCCCGACGCAGCCCGCGCGATCTAAACAATCCGAAAACGAAACTACCAGCGGCTTGCGAGAGAAGAGCAGACGGCCGCAACGGCCGCATTCAAACGGCGTCGAGAGCGGGCGCGGCGTGTCGCAATCGTGACGTCGTGCTGTGACGTCGTTGAAAAAAGCAAAACAAATTACGATGACGTAAAGCGACGTCACGGCGGCCCGCGCCGCGCATCTTTCGCGGATGGTGGCGCTGTCGGGGGAAAAGGGCCTAGAAGTAGAGAGGGTGCATCTCAGACCACGGGGAGCGTTTGCAATTTTATGGCGGACGCCTCCGGCAACCTCCGGTGGAATGTGGTCACAAGTGCGCATGCGCTGCGGTATTGCGTGGCAAGAGGAAAGCAGGCGAAGATGCTTGGATCGAAACCCGTATTGCAAACATAGCTGCAAACGCGGCTGCTCATCAACCACGTGGCCCCAATCAATCTGTTGGACATTCTCTGTAGTACAGGCTCTCTAAAGGGCTATATACCGGCCGCCCGGCCGCCGCCAACGCTACTGGCGCCACAATCGCGCCGTCGCGTTTTTTTTTAAAGTTTAGTTGTTCATTCTATTACTTATATTCAGCGAGCGCCGCGCGCCAAGCATCTGTCTCGCGTGGCTGTTTTTTGTGGCGGCGGTTGTCCGTGTGTTCCTACGTGTGTTTTCCGCCGTAAAAGCAGTGAAAGTTCGGAAGAGCCTTGCATTGTTCGTGTTCGACAACGAGCTTGGATTAGGAGAGAATCATGGTGTACCTCACGCATTGCTGCTGCGGCTGCATGACGGTCCGAACTGGCACCAAAGTGTTGGCCATCCTCAGCGTTGTGAGTACCCGCGTCTTGTTTGCCATATTTTTGGGAGCGGTGTCTTGTTTTCGGGAGAGGGTGCGGTCGGCCTTGGCGCGTTTCGTTGCGCTGTGGCGAAACGCTATTTCGTGGCGGCAAGACTTGCGGGCTCGTATTTCACGCCGCCACTCCCGTGGCTTGCGGGTGATTGCCACTTTACATGCGTAGTAGGAATAAACGCTGTTATCTGTTGTGCGGGAAATTCTTACGCGATGGATTGCGACCGCGTTGCTTGTACAAGTTGCAATACAAGCTGCGCACGAACTCGGAGTCGACTTTAGCGTGGTTGGCACGTGGGCTGGACGACTGGGCGGGGTTTCTTCGCGAATGCCATAACGGTTGCCTCTCCGTATTTTTCGTTTTTTATGAGGATGTTTGAAATGTAGCCGGCGCATGAACCTTGTACCATTTTTGGTATCGGTAGAAATTGTAGATGCTCGCTTCACTCTCAGGTTATGCGCTCGACTTGTTTGTTTTCGTAAAGACTTTGTCCATAGTCACTGAGGGTGAGAACGGCAGGAAGGAGTTTCAACTGTCCCGCCTCAACGCGAACTTTATGCCTCCGATAACGCTTCGGCGTGGCGCGTGTGAGCGTGTGCTCGCGCTCAGTCAAAGCACTGTGGAAGGCAACGGACGCGTGCTAGTAGAGACCGGGTGTTCGAAGGAGAGGAAAACTCTTCGGGCAGAGAGAATCTCAATCGTACAAGTCACAAGAAAATAGAAGAAACCGCCCCCTCTTCCGCAAAGAGTAGTGTGGTCATAATACCAAAAACAAAAGTGCTCCGACAGCGAGCGCTTTTTGCCAGCGCGACGCGCGTCCATGTGGCGCCACCTTTTGCAAAGCTTCGATGTCAACAGTGCACGCATGAAGGCTGCCCGTAAACTGCCCTTTTTGTTTCTTTTCTGTATGCTAGTTGCGTGCAGTACAGGCAAAGGCAGCGCCTGGCGAGGGTAGAAAGGGCAAGCTGTAGAAAGGCTGGGGAGGTGGAGAGAAACCTCCTTTTCTATTTCACGTTCCTACTTTGTATCAGTGTGCAGGGCAGTGCGGGGGAAGAGTGAAAGGGTAGCACAAGCACTAGGAAGGCGGGACGGGAGAGGAGGGCGAGGGGAGAATGGGGGAGCATCAGGAACGTTAGAGGGGAGGTCTCTCTGCTTTCCCCGTCCCCAGCCTTTCTACTGCTTGCCCTTTCTCCCTCCCTCGCTTGCGTTGCCTTCGCCTGTACTGCACTCAACTAGTGAAACGGAGCTCTCTCCCTTTCCTTCCTCGCCCGCCTGCCATCCCCGCCTCTCCGGTCCCGCCTTCCTAGCGCTCCCTTTCCTCTCTTCGCCGGGCGTTGCCCTCGCCTGCACGGCACAAGAACAATAAAGCATAGAAAGCCTTATCGTTTTGATAAGACATTGAAAGTACAAGTTGTTAAACAAATAAAATAGCGCAAAAAAAAGACAAGGACAAGAAGTTACAGGACAAGCGCTATTTTTCTGTTTATTTACGTTTTCTTTTTTTTTTTAGTTCTTTGTTTTTGTTTCCCGCGTAGACAGATGCTGACACGTTGTTGTAAACGACGACGTGTGGAGCACGATTGCCCCGCGTGCAGAATCCCTGTCGCACAAACCCCGCGTTGTTAGCCCCACGCCCCGTCCCGTATTCTCCCCATGCCGAACCAATGGCCGAAAGCCCAGTCCTCGCTGCCCCCGTCCCACCCTGAACCAAAAACGTAAACGTAAACCGAAAAAAAAAAAAAATGTTGGAATGACGTACAGGTGGTTAAATGCATAAATCTGCGCAACCAGCGATGCACTCCGCTTTAGACTTTATCTACCTAAATTGATACAAATTTTTTTAGAACGAAGTCAGAGCTGTATATACGTAATAACTATGACGCCGTGAGCTGCGGGTCAAGTTTCGATAAAACCGTCGAAACTGTGAATCCGCGCGTGCTTCAGAGTGGACGACGAAAGCTTTGGTTCAATGCTTATTCATAAAAACCTGTATCTTCGAATGTTTTGCCGGGGCTTTTGAAAGCGGGTAACGAAGGCCGGGCCGTTTCAACTTCAACTTTATTGTTTCTCTCCAGGGGAGAGGGGGAGGAAAAAAGAAAAGAAAGCAGACTGTTGTCGCTTGACAGAGTTTCTGCCGCGGGACATTTGACACGTGGCTTTTGACATCGGGTGCATTCGTGCACCACCCGTAAAGGACCATTACTCGTGAATGATCGAACATTGCAGTGCCTCTTTTCGCTCAATGTGAGCATTACATGATTGCGTCTTCCGGTCGGGAGCAACAGGCCTTTGGATTGTGCTCGCACAATGTTCACCCGACCACGTCGACGCTACTCTTGTTCTTAGAATCCCCTCAGCTACCGTAGGTAAACACCGTTCGCTAAAAATACAAGGAACACCGCCAATTGCTAGAACTTCGGCCAAGAACCGTAGGGAAAACTTCGTTAAACGTCTTACGTACATATTTACAACCATGGTAACGCGTAGCAACACATCGATTAGTCGCTCCGTGCTTGCATCGTGGTGTGAAAGTGGATAAGCGAGTAGATCGCGCGAAGGAAAGTAGGCCACGGCTGCAACCGACGTCACTACCGGATTTTACGGGTCTTGCTGGGCGCCCTAATCGTTGGCGGAGCGCTAATTAAAACTTGGGTCATTTGGACAGCCTTGACCTACTCTCGAAAACAACAAACGAAAGCAATGCGAGTTGGACAGACGCTTCAATTATTCCCGTCGGCTCGCGCGAGCCGACGACGCGCTTCCAAGGCCTTTAGCAGACGACGCCATGGAGTCCGACGACTCTCTTGTTGGTTCGCTTCTCATGCGCGTAGTGGAGGATGGTGATCGATTGGTCTGTCTCGCGCTCCAACAAGGCATACAACCAACAGTGATACAACGCACAGCTCTGCCCCCTCCTGTTTTTCATTTCCATTGCAACGCCGTTTTTTTTTTCTTTGGATGAAAGAGTTTGTGTGAGCTTTCTCTCGTTCTTTTTGCTTGTTCCTTTTAAAAACATTTTGTGACACTAATCGTCACTGTTGCCATTTGCGGGGGAGGGGGTACTGCATCGGTAATATTTTGTAGTAAAGCTCTTTTCAACCTTTTTTTTTCTCGATTTGTTTTTGTTGAGGTATTTGTTGGAAAAACTAATTTGACAGTGAATAAGCAGTGCGCCTTTTAAGTTCTTCGAGGCAGAACATCGGAATAGTTGTGTCGAAAACCGGACGTAAGATAAATCGATGTGCGTTTCTAAACCATAAAATAGAACAAAAAAAAAAAGCGTGTTTGGTTTTTGTGGCGAAAGTTACGTGGCTCTACCTGACGGCCCAGTGGAAACTTGTGTACACGTGAGGCATTCAACAAAGTTAGTAACGCACACCAACAAACCCCAAAAAAATCACCCGACACCTAATTTTTTCGTGTTATTCGTGCACGGAAGAGCGTGTGAAGCACAACGACGCTTCATCAACTGCATGTCGTCGGCCCGAGTCTTCGAGCTGGCCAAAGCGGAACTCTGTCGGACGTAGTTGAAGGAGGGGGTGAAGCGGGGTGTAAGATGGACAGGTGGGGAAACGGCCCATAGGAGCTAGCCTACCGCAGTGCCGTGACCGGATTGTGTACTCGTCTGCTTGCGGGTACCCCGATTTGCGACAGATGGCGCTGCGCGAGAGGAAAGAAATTGGAATCAGATTCGCATAGAACTCTATGGGAGAGTGCGCAAAATAAGCCGGAGAGCACGACAGTCCTCCATTGAAAATCCACGAGAAACCATCTCCGTCAGTTTAGCCGGTCGCCCACCCGGAGTGAGAGTTCGCGGTGCTCCACATAGATGGCGCCACAAAAAAGAGAAAACCGAGGGGGTCACGATTCGGTCGCTCATTTGGCTCTTGTTTTCCCACCTGTCTATCTTAACGTCCGTTCACACTCTTGCGACCGAGTTCGACCGAGAGAGACCAAACCGGTTTTTAAGCCTCTTGCGATCTCTTAGGACCAGCTCCGCTGCAGCCGAGCTGGTCCTACGATATCGCAAGAGGCTTCAAAACCGGTTTGGTCTCTCTCGGTCGAACTCGGTCGCAAGAGTGTGAACAGGCACACTAGTGTGAAGGATTGTGTACGCTCCTTGTGCTCGATCGTGCCCCGGGAAAAGCGAGAGGTTCGTTTTCGACGACGAGTAGGGATATCGTGATTGGAACAAAGCCATCGCAGTGTGGATGCGATAAAAGCGTGTTTTTGACGACGAGCGGAGATAAATTGTGATTGTGACGACGTCGACCTGCCGCAGCGATCCTGTGAATTATATTCACGTGGATACAGTTACAGACACGGACGTCCAAAGGCTACTTTAAATTCATAAGCCCGGGCGATGGGGGTAAGAAAACTAGTTTGGCGCCCGACCTCTTATGATTACGAGACACTCCTGTGGTCATATTCGATTTGTTGGAACTGTTCTGTTTGCCCCCAGACACGCACAAGCGCTATTGTTTGACGGCGTGGGCGAGTCATACAATCGAAAGGATAGTACCAGTGGTTTCATGATATGTGTCACGTTTTGCTTTAAATCGTGTCACAAACGCTTTATTGTACGCTAAAAAAAAAAAAAAAATCTGACTTTTTTTATTCGAAATTTACGTGGAACCGATTCCCAGTTTCAGTTTCATGGGAAGTTTTCTTATTTTCTTTTTGTTTGTGAGTTTTTTAAATTTTTTGCTGGAGTTTTGCAGTTTTCGCATAGGCCGCCTGTTCACCACCTGAAAATTAACGCCAGTAAAGAGACTGCCCGATCTCGACGGCCGCTGAGTCGCGGCTGGTTGCAGCTTTTATTTCGCGGAGATCTGCCACAGCAACACTTCGAGAAGCCGGTGTACGCGGAAAACATAAACAAAATACCGATTTAATTGCGGAACACACGAAACGTGGCGGTGATGTTGCCCTTTAAAAAGCTCGCAAGCAATACCCGAACCGAAAGTGTTATTGGCTCCCTGTGATGGCAGCCGAAAGTAGTCCGAACAAAACAAATTTCTCGCCCACCGGCCTTCAGCTAACGACCCGTAGAACTGGTCATAAAATGTTTTCTCGACGTTGCAAGCGGCGCTGCTACGATCGGGATTGTTTGTCCTCTCATTTGACCGGGAGTTCTCGGGGACGCCAAATGCAACAGCGCCCCCTTTCAGCGCTTTTCTTTACTGACGTGTCTTTTCGCACGCTGCCGCCTTCGTCCGTTGGTCCGTAAAACGGATTCTGAGCAAGTGCCAGTAGCTCTCTTCTGCGGAATAACGAAAATCCCGCGTGCGTCCATAACAGTCGAGTGACTCGACGTTTTTGGAGTGCGCCCACAGTCATAGCCTCCTCTATACTCAGAAAGCCTGGCTGTTCGACGCTGCAGCGCACAGCTTTTGCAGCGGCGAGGACTCGAAACACACTTGTTCGCTCGGGAGAAGTGTGTTTCGGCGTCTCGCCGCAGCCGGGCGCCAGTCACGTGGCTCTTCTCTCATCCGTTGTCTGCCGCTCCACTTTCTCCATTTTGTCGGCCGCTTCTCGTGGCGATCCTGCCAGGCTTTGTAAGCCACAGCCGACCCTGCGACCCGAGCGACCATACAGCGCCAAAAAACTGCACCGTCATGGCGATGGTCGCCTTTGTGGGTTTGCTGTCGGCGGCTCAACCAGTCAAGCACAGTGAATTCGTTGCCAGTGAGAAATGCCACGTGGAACGACGAGCCGGCTGTAACGATGATGCGGGTGGATTTTTGTTCGGTGCAACCGTCGGCGGCGGCGGCCTTGGGGTGTGAGCGAAAGCGTGTGGCGGAGTCTCGCAATGTTTTCCTTTGCTGCCTCTTCCGGCGTCACGCTGTCCTCGCTTTGGCGTCGCTTTTTGTTTTTTCCCCCTTTTTTTTTCTTTCGCTTCAGCTCATGTATAGGTATTGGGAAGGGCGGTGCGGTTGTGTTTACGGGATGCAACTTCGCTCGGTGTGTGTGCGGCTTTGCGGTTACGGGATTGCAACTTGGCAATGAGTCATCGCGCAATGCAAGCTCAACTCTTTAAGCAGTGACCGCAATCGATATATTTTCGCCAGGTGTTTCACGTTTAAGGAACGTGTAAAGCTTTATTTGTGTACATTCAAGTAATAAGTGCACTCTGGGCTCCGCCGGGTTAAATAAATAAATGAACCCAACGTAGCAGACGGGTGTCGCCATATATCTCGAGGGCAGCTAGACCGAACCCCGCTCTCTTAAACACCTGCGTCCAAATTTGTTTTCTTCTCATTGGTGTTTGGGAACGAGAGAACCGTGTTTTTCTCTCCCCGAAAATAAATTGAGTTAAGCCTCCTCGTAAATGTAGCGGTTGGGGCCCAGAAAGATGCCAGAGTTTCACAACTTGCCGTTCTCCAGTATGGGAAGAGCGTGGTTGGTTCCAATCGGTGACGGCTTGCGTCACCAAAACCATAGTAAAAAAAAGAAAAAAAGAAAAAAAGGTTGTGGGCGGATTGAGCAACGGATGCCAAGGATTTGTCGGGCGGATTGAGCAACGGATGCCATCTTGAAGGATGTTCCCGGTCTGTGTACGTCGCCCCGAGTAAAGGGTTTCGTTGTGCGGTGAGGAGGTCGTGGGTGAAATACAACTGCCGTTTCTTCATCACGGGCTGAGAAATTTGAGGCTTGTGGTTGCGTCATCCTGGTTTCGAGGTGTCTATTTTCGATCAGTGGCGCGAGCTTACGTAACACGCATGTGCGCAGACCGGCGATCCGGTGACTGATGGGGTTCACCGACCGTTGTGTTTGTCTAGTTCGGCGGCCGTTGTAGGAGCGTGTAACCGCCATAGTCTGCTGACTAATTGACTAAAATCCGTTAACTATCTTTTGTAATTAGTGAAAAATAACCTACGGGTTCAATTAGCAACTTTCTGAGCATCATCGAAAATTGCCAAGTCGGTCAATTTTCGATGGCATTGAAGCACGTTTGAAACGCGGGGGTGCACGAGAGTTGTCGTGCGTGCAGCAGACGCAAAGCTGGCGTTGAAAAAACGCGGATGATAATCGGATGCACTTATTTTTGTTCTATGAACGTCCCTGTGGAACTTTGTGAAGGGGGCTTACACCGTCGTACAAGCACGGTACTCATGCAAAAAATGCTAAACGTTTTTCGTTGCCCCCGTAAAAATAAAATAAAAAGCTTTGCAGAGACAGTGTGCAGCGTGGAAATTGAATTGGAGCGTAATTCTACACCAATTAACGTTTTTCCCAGCTTAATTGGGCGGGACAATTATATGTGTTGCACTTTTGCAAAACGCTTAAAGCAATTTTTTTTTACGAAGTTGTATATAGCTTTTAACACATTCGGCGCGAAGGCAATTTTGGCGGGAATATCTTTTAATGCATTCACGCAATACCTCGCGGTCGCCGCTACAACAGCACGGCCGTTTCACCTGAACGGATGGACGCCGGCTGATGTTACGAGCCATCTCGGCCAGTCCAGCGCTTTTAACTTATATCACGTGATCGCTCATACGGTTTTGGATTGTCTAGGAAAGCTCGTAGAGTTCTCTGCGGGCCATGTAATGCGAGACCACGTGGGTGAGACGGAATATAGGCACGCGGCGAGCTGCTGTTTTATTGCCGTGGAGCATTCACGTGGTGGGGCGGGGCTTAAACTGACCTCGCTCGAAGCAGCTTCTTTTTTTCTCTCTCTCTCTCTCTCTCTCTCTGCGATGCTTTGACATTGCAACAGCTGCTACTCCCCCGCGTTTGCACATACACACAGTCCCGCAGCAGCTACACTCGTTCTCACGTAAATTCTACGCAGCGTTGCGTGAAGCACAAGATTAGGTTGTCGAACGAAGAAACGATGTTTTTGGCGTTTGAAACGTGTGCGTCTCGATAAAATGACAGAAATCTAACATGCACAGTCCGCGCAAACGCCTCTCCGCCATTGCTTGCTCACGTACTTTGAGCGTGGATTGGGCACGAGGCCTGCGTCAGCGCTCGGCGTGAGCTCGGTTCAGCCCTTATTGGACACGAGTGTGACGTCAGAGTTCGGCGAGGAGTCGGATCCAATCACGCGCTTCATGTCCAAGCAATGGCGACCCCCAATGTTGCTCGATGGACTTTTGAAAAAAGGTATATTCAACGCACGAAGGGCTAAATTAATAACGTTCCGCAAAAAGCCAAACTTCTTTTTATTTTTTTTTAATCTACGGTTTTTGAGGCGGATGCGAGTATAGAACAGCAGCCGTTCAATCGGCGCTCCCCTATCTTTTCTCGTTATTCAAATGTGGATTTGTTTAAGATTAAGTTATGCTGCGGCCTTTTTAGACAAACGTGCACAGTGATAACGTGTTTTCTTTTGGAGCTTCCAACGGCCTCCTGAAACCATTTACTTGCAGAAGCGGTCAATAGTAAATTAGAACCGTGCCGATCCTCGCCATCAGTGATCAGCATCGCGGGGGTTCACGTGCAAATATCGTGTTTCACCCTGATTGGTTGGCGGCAATCGAGTCTCGACGGTTTCGATCCGGATCGATCTTAGCAGTTCATGTCGTAGCGGACGACAGCCCATCGTCAGTCATAAACGTCATCGGCCTCTTCGTCTCTTTTTACGCCTTTTCTCCACGCGGACATTTCGGTGGTCATGGAATTTCGAAGGTATACAAAGAATCGCTTTACTCGGCAAGTTTCCTCTTTTCTTAGTAATCAAACTTGGCGAATTTATTGCGCTACAATGGATCATATTTTTTTTTTTGAGGGCTGAGAAATTTGGTTATTTTTTAACCTTAAAGGGATGGTGAACTGAAATTTGGATAAAAAAAGAAAACAATGCAGGAGATGTAGGCGGGACGCTACAATTCCTACAACACTGCTCGTAAGGCGATGTCTCGAATGAACGGCCGTATTTTTGGAAAAAGAGGTCGAGATTGAACGAGGCCGACGAGGCGCGTGACGTCAAGATATCTCGTTTCCTCCTCTCTTCGCTTCGCCCCTCAAGGCGGCGAGGCGGAGAAGACGCGAGGCCGTTCCCTCTCCTTCTCGGAAAAACAAGATCGTAAACATATCTGTCAAATGCGCCTCCTTTTTTTGAAAAAAAAAATACGGTCATCCGTTTGAGATATCGCTGTATGAGTGATGTTTTGGTGTTTGTAGCATCCCGTTGCACGCTTTTGCCGCCGTGTTTTGTGGAATCCGGATCTTGGTTCAGCATCCCTTTAAAGGCCGTCGTACAACCTCGATCTTCTGCAGGGAAGATAATCCTCGTGGCCCCCTCACTGCAAGGACAGCCGTGTTAAAGGAAGTTGAAAGCTGGAGGGGATAAGGGGGAGAGAGGAAAAGTGGAAAGCACGAAGTGTACGTCGGACTTTAAAGGAACCCGACAACCCTGAGTTTTGTTATTTTCTTTATTGTTAGGAACGACTGCAAATGATCCACCAGGCATCATCCTACGAATGTGGAGCTTGGGAACGGAGTAGTTATAGGAAAAGAAATAATAATAAAAAAGTTGAAAACTTCTGGCCGAATTAATGGCGAAAAAGTTCACTCCTTGCCTTTTTGGAAGAGTTCAAACCGCAAGTGTCGGTTTAACCTTCACCGTTTTCCCCTCATCGAGCACGGCAACCACGGGCGCTCGCAGCTGCCCACCGGCCAGTTTGGCGCCTCTTTCCCTCTGCGCTTGCCGTTGAATGACTTTTAAAAAAAGTTAAATAAATAATAATAATAATAATAATAATAATAATAATAAAATGTGGCAGGATTTGGTGAGCGACCTGTCGTTTTCACGACGTGCTGCTGACTGGTGAGAAACGCGAATATCTGTCGGGCTTATTCCCATGCTAAAATATTTTTTGTCTATTTCACACGTTTCTATGCTTTTATGACACACAAGAAAGGTAAATGTTAGTGATGTCGGAAGCGCTCTTGACACTACATGCGGACGGGGTCGTTCAAGCAGAGCGAACAGCGCGCTACGTCAGGGCCCCTGTCTTTTCATACGGCCCCTGTCTTTCCATACACCGGACAAAATGTCCCGTGTATGGACTTTTTTTTTTGCGTCCTCTCCGTCCCCAGTTACCTAATTAACTTATTCAATATAAAAACAAAACAAAAACGTTTACATGGAAAAAAATAGAGGGGAGGCAAAACAAGAATGTGAGACGGTTACGCTCATATTTTAAATGTCTTCTATTAGCGTGGCGACGGCAAAACGTTGTTTTCGCCCTTACTGGAAGTGACGACCATTCAAGACGGCGGCGCCCTTGTGAAAAGGGTCTATAGACCTTTGCAAAAAGAAAAAAGCTCTCCTCTGACCGCCGCCATTTTGCTACACGAGCGACCCCTATCGACCAGAAATTTCTGCCGCCCGCCCGAGCTGTGGAAACCCGGTCAGTGCGACTCGCCACATCCATTGTGCATTCGGAGTTCGCCGGATTTCACGTTCGTTCATTTTCTTTGGTGCTGTGCACAGAAGCGGCTCTCTTCAAAACGGGCCCCGAAACAAGCCGGATTCCGACCGATCGTTGTGAAGTGTTTATCGGCGATAGGCACTGTATCTTGGATATTCGGTGTTATTTGAAACCTTTCTCATATACTGTTCGGATAACGCGGCACGGTGGGATGCGTACAATATATGTTGTTCGATTGATAAGACTCGTTGAATTTCATGCTCTGAGCGGGGAATACCCATGCAGTTTGGCTATCCGTGTGGTATGTCCAAAATATTTTCGATAGGTACGACCTTTGTAGATTGACAAGAATACGATGCCGTGTTAGTTTTTTTTTATAGTTGCATTTGTTCTGTGGCGCTCCGACTCACCAAAAATGGCTTTCTTTCTTTTGTTTGTTTTTGTTCCCCCCAAAACTACAGTGCTTTTTAAACACCCCGAGAAATTCTATTCACAGTAAAACACGCGCGCGCGCGCACACACACAAACAAAAAAAAACAGAGGCAATTTATTTGTTATTAGCTTCCGAAATTGCCCCCACACAGGCCGCCACAGCCCACTGACGAGAAAACCCACAGCCCAGTCGCATGGGCGCATGCCATCTTGAATCACGTGACGCGGCCGCCACAAGGTGGCTTCAACTCGTCTCTCCCCTCCGCTCCGCGCCTTGGCGAAGGCGTTGCATTCGTGTTTTTCGTCGCGTTTCTCGCCCAATGTGTAAAGCATCGCCCGATGCTTACATTTACAACTTAATTGTACGCCATCATTATGTGCTCGACGAAATCTGCCGTTAATTTTCTGACACATTTTGACTATTTTCACTGTCGGCGTGGCGGATGCCTGCGAGAAGGAAGGAGTCTCAGAAATCAGCGTCAGCCTTGGCGTACATTGAGCCCAGTTTTGTGGCGTCTGACGTGCGCGGAAGAGAGCTAGTGCGCATGCTCGGAGCGCTTCCCACAGCCCAGTGATCAAATATGGCGGCGCGTAGAGGAATATTCGCGACTCCAGCAAAACGAACGACACCTAGCGGGAAAACACTGAACTGGCCGGACCAGGTCCTTTCGCGATTTCTGCTCGTCTCTTCTGGCTTCCGTGTTTGCATGTTGTCGGTGGATTGCGCGACAGAACAGTTCTACCGGTGTCTGTGTCGTAACCGTAGTATCGCCTTGTGACCCAGGTTGCTCTGCACGCGACCTATGGAACCGCGTGAGCCAGACATTCTGCGTTTCTCAACGTTCATCAGCACAGTGGAAGGACAGTGGGCAGTCCTTTCCTCGTTTCCTCGAAGAAAGTCAAGCCTCTGGAAGCTCGCTTACCCCAACACATCGCCGGAGGTTCGAAACGTGGAGAATAAAAAGCGGGGCGAACCATTTGGAGTCCAATTCCCGCTCGCTGATGCCCCAGCGTTGTGCGTTGAGCTGGCACATGGCACGGCACGACCTGGATTCGACCGCCATATTTGCCCGATAGTGGCGTCCCCTATAGGTCGCTGGAGTCGCGAATTGCTAAAATAGCCTATAAACCCCGAAAAAAAAGTCTAGACATGGGGTTGTGTGTCTGCTGTTGGCAGCACTAATTGCCACCGGCGTCCTAATGCGTCAGGGAGCTGTCGTTTCGCGGACAGACAGGCGTTGGGTGTGGCTCGTGCCGGAAGCGATGAAATATTTAGCAGGCGGCGGCCGTCGTGTTCCCCCCGCTTTCGTCGGGCGTTAGCACGCCGGACTTTGGTTACTGAGGTCGCGACTTCAACAGGTCCATGTTGCGGCCACCAGGTGGTGTGGAATTTCGTCGTGGTCGCCAACAAATGAACGGCAGTTCCACCTCTCGCGTCAAACAGCGGTAGCTTTCTAGCCTGCACGGACTTTGCTCGTGTCGGTGGCACCGCAGCACTGCCATGAACAGTGTCAGCAAAGGAGTGCAGCTCTTTGTGTTACGTCATAGCGCGCGCGTCCATTGGCGTTGTTGCTGGTCGTTAAAGAAAAAAGTCCGACGAGGACACTTGAGCACTTTTTATGAGTTGTGCATGCGAAAGCTATGAATGTCGTTCTTCCGCTCCCTTAGTTCGCCTGCGGTGTAGTGGCGTGGACAGCCACATCTCGCTACTGGCTGGCGAGAGCGACCGACGGCCGAGCGCGCGCTCTCGTGAGGTGGCCGCGCTGAGCTCGGCCGTGCAACCTATCCGGAGTTGGCCCGAGCGGGCTGCGCTGCCATGGAGAGGGCTTCTCTGGTGGCGTCCCTTGGAACTACGCCGCGCGAGAGCCAACGAGAGCCTCGTCCATCAGATCGCGGCTTCACTTCGCTCCAGTGGGACAGGGGAGTTTAGATGCCGTTTGGCGCGGCTTCAAAGCTGATCACGTTGGTTTGCTCCATGGGACAGTTAACGCTTTCGCATTAAAACGTATATAAAACGTTTCCGCCTTACCTCGGCTACAGGGTATACGCACAGGCGGGAGTTCTGAGCATCGATGAGTCACGACCGAACAAAAGATGCGTTAATTTTCTCTAATTTTTTTATCATGTAAGCTGGATCGTTGAAGATAGCCGGCTCGTTTGCTCGCGTAAGCGAGCAAACGAGCCGGCTATCTTCAGCGATCGTAAGCGTAAGCAACCGAGCGTAAGCAACCATTGCCAATATTATCTCTAAATCTGCACCAGTCCCCCGAGTTCCCAAGACCGAGTTCATATTCATGAAAGTTCAAACTAGATTGTGATCAGCACCCCCGATCATACGCGAGCCCGCAAATTCGCAAGCATAAAATCCCTTATTCTCAACAAAAAGCAATATGAAATCTCCACGGATGTCTCGATCCCCTCCAACACGGTGATGGGAATTATTTTTGAAAATTCCCGAAAAAGATACCACCGAAGAAGTACCCCGGGAATGTGGTGGACTTCAACCCGGACCTGCCCATCCTACCGGCAGGGAGGCCGCTCAGATATTCTTCGACGGATACAAGGTACCGTTTTGGATCCGATATGGCTACACCCCGTGCCGCTGCACGTTGTTCCGGCACAAGGCCGAAGCTTGCACGCAATGCTGGCAGCGGGGCCACCGACAGGACGTGTGCCCGAACCCAACGATCATGTTTCCCACATGCGGCATCGCCAAAGTTCGTCGTGTGCGGAGGAGCCCATCTCACGGGGTCCGCAGCATGCCCGCTGCGCTTTAAACCACATCGTCCCCAACGTCCGCCGCCCAAACAAACGAAAAACAAGAAAAAGAAAAGCGAACAGCTTGCCTAAATGGCCCTCCCTGCCAGTGCGCGGCTTTTCCAGGACCAAGACCCCATAAGAAAGTGCCCCCAACGAAGTCTCATCGAGGCACAAGAGATACCCATCGGCCAGTCAACAACGAACCCCATCCAAGGCCAACCTCAATGTTTCCGCTAGCAGCGCGCATGCGCAGTAGTGTCATCGCTCTAGCGTATAGCGCAGCGGGAGAGCCAAAGCTTCGACGTTTGCTCTTCGGCGACATCCGATTTCCGCAACCCGCTAAGCACCCGGATAGCGCTCCGTAATCCGCCACGAGACCTTGAACTATGCAAACAAGGCTGGCGGCGCTCATGCGCTGCTGCGGCGTTTTCTTTACGGATACCGTAGCGGAGGAGAAAGACGATCTACTGCAACTCCCTAATGCTAAAGGTCTATTCACACGATGCATCTTGTTGGCGAATCTTGTGTCGCGAAACTAGGTTTCGGGAAACAGATTCCCCGTCTGAACGCGACCGAAAAAGTGGCGCGCCTCCGAAAAAAGTGGCGCGTCTTCCTCGCTTTTGGAGCAATTTTTCGCTGAAACCTCACTGAGGCCTGTCAATCACCCGAAGGAGAAACGCGGACGCTGCCAATGGCCGCTCGACTTCGCTATGACGTCTGACCTTCGAGGAGGAGCGAGCTTTTGGAGGAGTCTGATTTTCGGCCGATTCCGTATCCGAGCCAAAGCCGAAAGAAAACAAACAAACATGGCGAGAGACAAGCGGAGATGCGGCGCGTACGGGCGACAAGTCTTGGTTTACTCGGTTGCAGGTGTGTGAACGGCGCGTACAGTACGGGTTGGTGGCGCGGTGCAGATTCATCAACAGTCGCGACGAGTGCAAGCACCGCATATAAACATGATGACTGGGGATAACTTTCGTTATTAGCGGTGCAAAAATGTCCGAAGTGCTTCGCGATCATCTGCCTGTTCTTTGACGTTCGCGGTCTTTCCCGGGTTTGGCAGGACTAGTAAACCCAGTGAGCCGAATCTGACGAAGTTCATTGAGTGGTATTAATAAAACAGACTGTCTCTTCACACTGTGCGTACTTAATTCATATCATTTTGATGCTAAACGCTTGGTATTCTCGGTGCAGATGACAAGGTTTGGCGAAATTCTCGCGAGTCAATACGTCACAGGTTTCGCGCGTCAAGCTACACGTGTGAACAGGCCGATTTCGCGAAATCTTGGTTTCGCTAAACTGTGGCGCGTTGAAAAGATGCATCGTGTGAATAAGCCAGAGTAAACGACCAAAAACGCACGAATCAACACCTTCGAGTGGGCT
This sequence comes from Ixodes ricinus, assembly GCA_037355805.1. Lineage (NCBI taxonomy): Eukaryota > Metazoa > Arthropoda > Arachnida > Ixodida > Ixodidae > Ixodes > Ixodes ricinus. Next base: position 66,716 of record JAZHYW010009542.1, read on the forward strand.
GCGTCTCAGCGAGAGTGAAGCAAAAGCTTCCGCTGCAGAACCTCCTGGGTTCGATCCCCACCCCACGCCCGTTTCGATCTGGAAGTGTTTCGTACTACCGGCACGCGTTCGCTGTGTGATGCACGTTAAAAGTACCAGGTTAGCGGTTGTACTGCATTGGCTAAATTTCTCATCTACAGCTAAGCAACCGCGGTCACCTGTTGCAACCCCACGAGCAAGCAGGCTGGCGAAAGGGGCATTACCAATGTTGCAAATATTTTGAGCTAGATGGCACGACGTGTCACGGCTGACACCAAACTTGATTGCCCTGAGGCTGTGGGTAACCTTTATCGTTCTCTGTGGGAGACGCGCAGACGTAAAGGACAACACAAAGAACAAAAAAGTTATTCCGGTTGCGCTCAAGGTCCCGTCCGCTACGGGCGTCTGCTAATCGTGCCGTCTGCTCGCTTCGCCCGCCGTCTGCGTGACGTACGATGTTTGCGTCTGCGACTGGACCGCTTGTGTTTTTCTGCTGATACGCGCGGTCTGGTCTTGCGCTTTAGCTTCGCGGGTCTGCCGGTTCGCGATCGCCTGAAGTGAGGCGCAAAACATGATCCACTTTAAACGAACAAAGAAAAGAGAAAAAAAAACTATCGGAAATGACGTTTTTAGCGGTATTTCGTCGTTTATAATTTATTTTTGTCTTTTAGTGCGTGAGGTGCTGCAGAGTTCGCGTTTGTCCCAGCAAGAAGTGGGTGTAGATTGGATAAACGGAGCTACTGCAGACTTTATAGTCGTCTGACGAGAAAGCAGAAGACAATTCCGTAGTGAACTTTAGGTGCGAGCTGGTCCTCGGGACCCCTTACACTGGTCAACAGCAAACATGCGTAAAATATACAAAAGACAACTTACACAGTAGAAACATCGCACGGTTCATATGCGTACAAACCAAAGTTCACCTAAATACAAAAGGTGAAACTTCAATAATAATCTCATACAAAAATAGAAGCGCATGTCGTCGAAAGTTAAACTGCCCAAATCAATATTACCAGTACAAAGACTATTGGCAAATGGGTGCCGACAACGTTGGTCGCGCTGGACGGAAGCAAGGCCAAGGCAGAGGGAGTACGCACGCGCAGATGCTTACCGCACCACAAAGTAGTCCGCAAAAGAATTTTTTCTTTAAATAACTGTTTTGTGCGTAAACATTGCACAATATTCCAGATGTGTACTGCTGAGAATGATTTGCAACTAAAGGAGTTAAATATCTGAAGTCTATGTTTTTATTAATATATGTATATGCATGTGGTTTGGCGAAAACACGTGCATCCGCTGGCAACACGGCTGCAGCGCTCGGTTTTTCTGCGTGATTTCGTTCCCGTAATGGCCGAATCATGTGCTTCGCTGCTTCCCTCACCGAGTCGCTTCAAAACGTCATTTCGCAAAGGCACGTTTATACGCGCCGCGTCAGGTGCGAAAGGTTGTGAAGAATGTCTACTTTCAAATTCGGCAGGAGACTACGGCCGCGTCGTACCGCGAGTGCGTTGTAAACAAAAAAAAAAGCGTCCGGGCCACTACAATTCACTGATACGCGGTGAAATCAGGGCACCTCTTTACCTGCCGATCCATTGAACGCCGAGAAGCTGGTAGAAAGGACTGCGCCTCGAGCCCTCGTATATCCAGACAATACAAGGAAACATCAACGGCCGGGTCATCGGGCACCTTGCAATGTCGAAATCTCGAAATGCCGAACAGGTGGAAAGCTCGGACACAGACGCCAGCGGCCAGCCTACGTACTGACATTCCCTGTGACTAAATTTCTGAACGTGAAAGGGCATTTTTTAAACCTGTAGCAGACGATATCGTTGATACACCCGTAGCAGACGAAATACTCGGCGAGCGCGGGCGGCACGGACTACCAGCGGCGCAGCGGGTGATACAAAAGTGCAGGCGAGATCGCGTGACCTATTGCCGGCGTGTGATTGGCTCCGGCCACACGTAGCTTTGGCTGCGCTCGGACGGAAGCTGAAACGAAGTATGAAAGAGGTCCACTTGACTATGCGCCCCATGTTTCGCTGCGCCCTCTCGAAGGCCACGTGACAGACGGCATCGGAATGGCTTTCGATGGCTCGTACATAGCCTTTTCTAAAGGAGGCCATGGGGGAAGGGGGGGCGGCTCTAAGGAGCCCCCCCCCCTCCCCACGCGCGCACGCGCACACGCACACAACCCGGCACCCTGCTTTACGCCGCTTCGCGGCGACAGTCTGCGGCGGCTTCTTACACAAATGAAAATGTTAACCCACCTGGCCCACCCGTAAACGCCGCTTCGCGGCATTTGTCCTTTCGCTAAACACTTTCGACAAAAAAGTGGGCGTTCGCTAAGACGTCGTTCGACCAACTGAGTGCCACCCGAGGCTGTGGCTCGTAGCATCCTCTACTGTCTATCGTGAGCCGAAACGGAGTGCGGTGTCCTACGTCTACGTCGTACAGATTTGCGCTTCGGTTTTTGTTTTAAATAACGACTGTCGTCCTCGTCCTCGCTCGGACGGAAGCTAGTGGAAGAGGCGGTGGCGATTCGCGAAGGAGATACGAATAGAAACGGAAAGCGTACTCCGGGGAGCGGGCCCTCATGGCATCCTGCTGCTCACGCCGCTGGCTGGGCGTGTCGTTGGCAGACTGCCAAGTATGTGTCACGAGGTCTGTGGGTCACGCAGGCGGCTGCGTGTGCCGACGCAGCCGGCGCGAGTTCACTGACGGGACCATGTGTGTAAATTGCAGCTTGCATTTGTTCATCAAGTGAAACATGCAGTGAGTTTACTTTTTCTTTTTTAGCGTGGTGGTGATTGTTAAGAGTTGTGTAACATTATGTGACTCATACGAGATGCGCCGTGGCGTGACAAAAACAAAACAACAACAAAATGGATTATAAATGTGTCTTGACACACAATGTGCAGCATTTTTTTATTTGAATGCGAAAGCATTAACTGTCCCATGGAGCGAGCTGACGTCATCAGTCTGAAGCGCGAAAACGGGCGATAGTTTCCTTCGGTTCCATTGGCTGGCGCGCGTCGACGGGGCTCCATTGGCCGCTGCGCTCGTTAGTTTCCACGACCGCTCACCCCATGGCGCTGCGTGTCCATCAGCGCGCCGTTAACACGGAGCGTCCTAGGTCACCAGGGGAGCACTCGCGCTGACCAGCGACGAAAAGTACGCAGCGGATGAAAAAGGGAGCGGACGAGCGGCTTGCATGCTTTCACATTCACAACTCGTAAGAAGTGCTTAGGTGTACTGCGAGCTTTTTTTTTTTAATTTTAGAGCTGTACCAAGTGTTTTTATGAGCTTCTCCGGGCTTTTGAGAGTTGCTCTTCAATAGTTTGAAGCATTTCCCGTCAAATTTGAATTAAACTCTGAATAGGTCTATGATAGTTACGCAGCAGTTCAATCTCCCTGCTGATTTTATCGGGTAGACGCTTTCCGCTAAATTCAGCGTTTTCCACTTCTGCGTTACTGTTTCGGAGATTGTTTTATGAAGCCGTATCCCTGAACCACGGTGTAAGATACTCTTTAGGTGAGGACTCTGCCCAATGCAGAGCGACCAGATAGTCCTCTCATGAGCGCATGCGCACGCCCAACAGCCCAAGGTGGACTAGCGTCGCTCACTGGCGAAACAACTCAGTTGTGACAAAACACAAACAAAACATTTCATGGCCATGGCATCTCTCAGGCAGCTGTCGCACATCCTTGGGCAAGGAGCTCGTTTGTGCTCGTCAGTTGCCTTGGCAACGATATATTTTGTTTTCTCCACAGTTGCATCATTTCGCCAGCGAGCGGTGCTAGTTTGCCGCGGGCTGTTGGGCGCGGGGATGGGCTCGTGAGAAAACTATCTAGTCGATCGTGTCTCATTGGCCTCCTGCATTGCCCAGGGGACGCTGCTAAAGCTAGGGACTCGGAGGGACTTGACTTGTTTTGGGTATAGTAGAAACTTGAGCATCTCAAGCTGCCACATATGTCGAAGCTTGCCTGGTCTGGTGCGGAACGCGAGATCACAAGAAAAAATACAAACAACAAAAATTTTAACTCAGTCAAAGCCAAGTCGAAGCACAGCCCGTTTGAAAATTCCCATTAGATTCCAATTGGAATTTTGTAATTGGTACCAGTTAGGTTTTCGGACAACCAATTGGTCACTGCAATGGGAACCAGTTGGAACCATTTGGAACCCATTAAGTTTCCAACTAGAATTATTCTAATTTGTGAGACCCATTGGCCAGTGTGCTTCCAATTGGAACCCACTAAAACCAATTGGTTCCAATTAAGACCAGTTAGAATTCCAATTGGATCTAACGAGAATTTTTAGCTAGGAGGACAAAGCTAAGATTCTAAGAGCATGAACCAAGAGATGCCGTTTCACGCGTTAAAAACTAAAAAAAGGGGAAAAAATCAAAAGAATGCGTCTGGACGCCAGGTGTTCTAACGTCATGCATGGAGAGATTTGCAACACATTCCCTAGTGGTGTGGCATGAATCTGGCACTTTCGATTGTCTTGGGGCGTTAAATCTAGCTGATCTCGGACGTCGAAAGGTGTTTTTGGATCCGTTCTTCAGCACTACACAGAAAGATGAAAGCTCGGCAAAGGCGCCATAAGTAGTGCGAGGCCAAGTCACGTGAGCATGTGCTACCCGAAATGAGGGTGCCACAGTGTGTTCAGAGCTTCAGTGCAGGAGGCCTCTTGTTCCTCGTGCCAGTGTCCTCACCTAAAAAGTGAATGAGTGATCTTGTACCGTGCCCTGAACACAGTAAAAGAATACAGAAAAATGATTCTAGAGCGGCTTGTGGGCATCGTAACCAGAAAGGGACTAATTGGGGTGGCATGAGTGTTTTGAGAGGGATTTATTTATTTATAGCTGTGCTGTATTTTTGGCCCGGGGTTCCCTAGCACAGATTCTTGCGCCACACTCGAGGTCAACAATCTCCCAACGGGCCAGCTGCCGCAGCTCCTCCGGCCTTGCATTTGAGTCTGGGTTGTGACCTATTACGAAAATCGAAAACTTTGGAATGAGTGTGGTACAGAAAGGTTGGAGGCATTCATCTTGCCAAAACTCGTTTTAGCGAACGCCGGTTAAGAGACCGCCTTTTTTTTTTTATAAGATTCTTTTACAGATAAAATTAGTTAAAAAAAAAAAAAAAACTGGCGATGAGCCTCCTTTTGGCGAATGCGGCCGCGCAAGCGGCATGTACGCCGAGGAGGCCAGGTGGGTTAACATTTTCGTAATGAGCGGCCTCAGACTGTTGTTGCCGCGAAGATGGGTTAACATGCCCATCTTCGCGGCGATACACGCACAATGTAGGGCAGCCTGTTATTATTTTTTTTTTGGTAAAAGTTTTTTGTTTTGATTTTGTTTTTTTATGAATTGCATTTTTTAAAATTGCGATTCAACTTTTTCTAAACCGAGCTTCGATAAAACGGGCCCGTTCTCTAATACTTGTCTCGGATGAAATGGTGTGCACCCTTTACGCTCTGTTTCACCGTAACTTGGCAAACGGAAAAGGCTACGGTTCCAGTGAGCTAACGGGCGCCTCAGAGGGAGACACGTGCCTATAGTCCATCTCACTAGATGTGCTCAGTGGTGTCAAAGCCACGGGTGGGGGAGGGGGAAAGTCGCTTTTGTACAAATTTTGAGTGACTGGCCATACTCCGAAGTACTCCAAAGGGGACAAAAGCGACCTCTGGGGAACGAGGGCCTGTGGTTAAGAAGGGAGTTCCTCTTCACCCTCTTTATTTATTTATTTGAATACCCACATTGCCTAAAGAGGCATTAAAAAAGGGGGGGGGCGCACAGACCGAAAGTTATACACTAAAACAAAGTAAAACAGAACAATACAATAAGTAATACACAGAGATAATTAGGCATGTATCCTTGAATCTTTAGAAAAAAAACAGATCCGACAACGTTATTGCAACAAGGTCGCTTGGCAGGTTATTCCACTCGTCAATGGACCGCGGCAAAAAGAACATTTGAAAACATCAATTCTGCAATGAAACAAACAATTGTTTTTTAATTCTTTCCTGGCACACAGGCAGGCTCGAAAATATACTTGAACCTACGAATAGCTGCATCATTGTAAAACATCGTAAACGTTTGAGACGGAGAAATTTCCGCCTTTGACTCGGAGGTATTCAATATGGAGGCGATCTTAGTGTAGTTATGTTAGCTCTGAAATCATAATTATCAGTAACATCTTGCAGCACGATTCTGTATTTTTTCAACTCGATCTACCAAGTTCTGCCTGAACAGATCCCGAAATCTCGCTGATGTAGTCAAAGACGGACCAGACATGAGAAAAATATAGAGTCTCCTTCAAAGATGGGGGAGCCAACCTAAAATCATGTTTATAAATCCCAGTGACTGGGGGGGGGGGGCTTGTTTTTGCTGTAATATAGTCAACATCTTTATTCTATAATAAATCGGACGAAAAAATGGCTCCCAAATATTTAACCTCCGACGCCTGTTCAAGTGATACACCACCAATACCATAGGACAAAAAAACAATGTTTGACGCGAAACTTTGACATTTCGACTTGCGGCTAGGCCTACCGTAAAATTCCGAGCAAGCGCCCCCCTCGCAAGCAAGTCAAAATTACCCGCAAAGTGGGGGGCGCTATCCCGGAACGGCACCAAAATTCAAGATGGCAACGACAAAATTTTTCCGCCAGAAAACAAAAAAAAAGCGCAGTGCACGCAGATTTAATATTTTATTTATCTCTTAGAACATACACTTTATTAGGCCAAAGATTTGTCACTGCTATGTAAATCACTTTCAAAACCACCAAGACTCCTCAGAGTCGGCCGCAAGAAAAAGTTCGCAGCATTCCGCGATGTTTCCCAACTGCATGCCGTTGGCTATTTTGACAGCCTCTTCGGAAAGAAGCTGGTTGCTAATGACTCATTCTGCACTTCTTTCACGCTCCAGGTATTAAAAGAGCGCGTCGTCCACGTATTCACTGAACACCGGCGCGCCGTTACTTAGCTTTCGTCGAACTTTGGCTTTCCCGTAGTTTGACTGTAGCAAATTGTCAAAATTCTTGTCCCATTCCCGTATCCGGTCGAGCTTGATGTGTCGAGACCGTCTGGTGTACGTCTTTCCCGTTTTCACAATGCCATTGGACGACCTCGATTTTCTTTGCCACTGTGTAAGAATGCATAGCCGACCTGACACCCCCAAAACAAAGCGACAATGGCGCGTAGTGACCGGGCTGATCGGGCTGCAAAGTAGGATTGGATTGGATTGGATTCTTGGACTGAACTTCGCAGGCCAGTGTTGCCTGGGCGCGGTCAGCGCGGCGCGTGATACGGGTGCGGAGCGGGGAGGGGGGCGCTTTCCCGGAACGGCGCAGAAATGTGAAATTAGCACTGAAGTTGGGGGGGAGGGGGGGCTCTTGCACGGGTGGGGGCGCTTGCTCGGAATTTTACGGTAGTCGTACAAAGCTACGTTCACGAGTCTCTAGCTCGTTAACTTTTGTTTGCTCGGCATGTGTTCGCTGAAATAAAGCCGACCACGTTCTCATTTTGCGCGTTTTAAATCCTTTGGTTTAGAAACACTCGATTGCCACCGCCAGACAGTGTTGAGGGAGGTTTCCCCCTCTCTTCTCCAGCGTTCCGTCTGCTTCCTCCTCCCCGGTCCGTCTTACCCTCGCCCTTCGTTCTTAGGTTGCATCGGACTATAGGTTTCGGTTTCTTGTCGGAGCGCATCTCTGCGCCCATAGTTCTGCTCCCCAGTGGCCGAGACGCGCAACACACGTGTGCCATACTTCCCTCCATTCTGCGAGGAAGGCGAGGCGGTGGCTTCGTGCCACGACCACCGGGGAGCAGGACCGTGGGCGCAAAGATGTGCTCCGATAATAAACCAAACCCTAGAAGCACGTCCAAACTGAGTGTTCTTTCAGAATGCCATAAAATGCTGCCCCTGCCTTGTTTCTGTCTAAAAAGAGGTGAACTAATGAATAGCTGAGCAGGTTTGTACTTGAAACCATGTCTGTTTTCACTAATTAAAAAGTTAATGAACGAATTATATTGAATTGGTCGACAGATCGTTACGATTAGTCCCTAAACACAAACTCAACTCTGTTAGGTCACGGCGCGGTGGTGGCGCATTGAGCGCACTTGCGGTCTGGGGCTGTGGGTGGAAGTCGCCATGCAACAAGTTGCATTCCTGTGTTTTGAAAGAAACCAGACATACACCTGCCTTTTCGTCAAAACGGCGCAACTTCAAAAAGAGTCGAAAGGTTTGAAGGCCAGTTTTCATGTATTCGGTTCATCCGAGAACGGGATATGTGCCGTAAAAAGGGAAAACCAGACGCCATTGGACCACGATTCCTTAAGCGGGATGCACTTTGGGTTGAATTCATAGATACTTGTGGTCATCAGATTTATTTGTTTTGTTCCAACATGAATGCGGGAAAACCACGAAGTTGTACAGACCACCTGCAGACTACGTTCAATGCGTCTTCAAGTTCAAACGGCCGCCTGATCGTTCGAACTGTCTTCTGCTCTTTCAAACATTTCTGCTTGTCGTCTGCTCTTTCAGACGACACGGGCCCATAGGCCAAACATTAGACCGGTAATTGCGATAAGAAATAAGTGTATGCCTCAAGAGACTCAAGTTTGAAGGTTGGTAAGCATGCTTGATGTAAACAGTAGATACAAGGAGATGTTGATCGTTGTTACCATTGGCCATCATTGACTTGTTATGTGCAGCGATTCACTTGGTCCGATTCTGCTTTAGATTTTCGGTGTCAATGTCGACCATCTCGGCTACAGTTCACGCTTTTGCAGCCCGAGTGATGTAGCGACTGAAAACTGAGTGCGGAATCTCGTCACGCGAATCGGGCATTAGCGTACATTCTGCGGCATCAACATGGAATGAATCGCCACACGTCACATTATTCACGCTATGTTTTGCGGTGTAACAAGCTTCGGTAATTTCGCTGAGGCCGCCCAAGTAGTCGGACATCGCCAGAAAGACGTAGAATCAACAATTCCAACGCGAAAAAGGGCAGGGGGACTCGTACCGACAACATTACATTTCAATGGTTTATTTATGGGTGGCGGCGAGCTTCTTGCCCACACTCCATCGCGCATGTGCGGCGTAGGTGGCGTCTGCTAGGGTGCTCCGGTTTCTTTGAAAACATAAGTTGTTCTATATTATGTCCCCTTGGCCATAAAACTCTCCTGCACAAGTGTAGCTTCCGCAACTCTTTTTAAACAAATCCGTAAACCATAAAAAAAAAAAAAAAATTATACATTATGCAATTACTTAAGGGTGTGAGGTCTCACGGTGTCCATGTTCAATTTGCATTTTAATTTTCTAAATATTTTCCGGGATGCGTATAAATGTGGCTATGAATCTGGCATTGTCTACGTATGATGCAACTGAGCATGTGGGAACAAAGCTTTATGGTCACGAATATCAAATTACAAAATTGCAACAGCCTCAATGAAACTGTACGGTGAAACTGCATCAAATTTAATGGCACAATGCGATGTAGTTCTTCCTTAATCTAAATATTTTGTTTGTGCTGGATTAAAATTATTCAATCCCTTGAAATGCCCTTAATTATTTACTCACGTGTGCCCTACCCCCATGGAAGAAGTGTCTCACTGTAGCCTCGAGGGCTTGTAAAAACACACTTGTTCCATGCCCTGTGAATGTGAAGTGTCCACTTTGAGCGTAGCTGACTATAGGAAACTGTCTGCAGGCATGGTCAAAGCACAATGATGTGTTTGAAGCATTCATGAGGCGTGTCTGCAGGTAATTTTGTCATTCTCTCTTCAGCGAACACCGTGCATGAGCAGTGTGGACGTGGCTTTAGGGATTTCCGGGATCTCTATTGTTGACCTCGCCCCTTCTGTTTTTCCAGATCGGCTCCCTGATTGGCCTCATCACCTATGCCACGGTGGCGGTCAACTACAAGAAGGTCCTGGAGGTCTACGATGAGTACCCCGAGATGAAGAGCTTGCTGGAATGTAAGCACGCCCCTGTTTCCACTTGTGTGACGAGATTGCTTTATAGACACTTTCATTAAATGCGCCGGAAAGAGGCGCTTCTGGCAAGTTACGTCCCCGCGAATTTCCGGCCAAATGAGGACGAACAACCCCCACCATGGTGCCGCTTCTCGCGATGCGTTCATGAAATATTTTATGACCAGTTCACCATGTGGTTAGCTAAAGGATCAGTTAGCGAGAGATTTGTAGGAGATTTTTTTAATACTCCTGTAGGACGACGGATCTCCTCTTATCTGTTTTATAGCACATCAGAAATCCCCAACTCGGGGATTTCTGTAGAACTTCATTGTCTCGGAAATGTATCCTTTAACAGACTCGGAAGGCCTGCCGAAACAGAAGCGACCCTACCAGGACCCGACCCGAAGTCTCTTGGGTCAAGAGAAGGCGTGTGTTTGTAAACAGTAAAATGATCTCTACTGCATCTCCGTAACTTGGCAGAGAGAGTGCGGCGGACCCCTGGAGCTAATCCGAGCGACAAAGGCGAAACTTGGTGGCTGCCCCTTGCCAAGGGCCAGGGGGGGCAGCCCAAACAGAGTACCGTATTTGCACGAATATAACACGACCAGGAATATAACGCGAGCACTCGGGGGCATAGCAGAAGTAAAAAGTCAATGGAGAAGAAATATCAGTTTATGTTTTGACTGCACTCATCCTGACTGCTCAGGTCCTTCGGTTTACAATCCCCTTGGCCACTACGCAGATTAATAAGTAGCAGCACCGCACCGCTCCTCTGGTAGTTTCTTTTTCTTGGGCGTGAGCTCCTCGGCAGCCCACAATCCAAGCGAGGCAGGAAGCAGAAGCACCAACACACAAACACCAGACCACTCTGGAGCAGAAACTAAAAAATGCGCAGGCAGAAAAAAAGACTGCTGAACCGGATACACTATCACACTTCTTGTTCTGGTCCCTCTGCATAAACAAACACCTCACGTTGCACGATTGTAAACGGTCTTGGCTTGGCTTGTGTTGACCTGACTCGGCCTGGCTTGGCTTGGCTCGAATTGGCCAGTGCCCGCATTCCCGCATGGCGCCGCGCTGAGTTTCTGCTGTGGCATGCGCGCGTTGTACAAAAGCACAAAAGCGATAAAAAATGCTTCTTTATCTTTTCTATTGGCCCCTTCACGTGGCCCAATAGCTAATAAATTCCCTTCCACACCCCCACTTCTTTTCCCACCGGATCTCCTGCATTGAGCAGGAGGGATGGCTTTCTCCTCTGGCTTTCTCCAGACTCGCGTGCCTCGTGGCTGAACTCAATTCCGAATATAGCGCAAAATGCGTTTCGGAGCGCGTAATTCCGAAAAAAAACAAAAAAAAAAAACTCGCGTTATATTCGTGCAAATACGGTATGTGTTGTAATATATATTGCCCAAAAAAGCTTCTTGCCGCAGAGTCGCATAATCCACCTTCTTCGGAAATCACCAGTTCGAGGCGTTCGGGCAGAGAATGCACGTCCACACCGCGAGCACTGGCACGAGCCTCGTATGAAGGTCTGTCATGATCGCTCATGAGTCCGTGGAACGGAAACATGCAATTTCATACCACAACCTCTGAAACCGTGGCTTCAAAAAGGGTGGATTGCTGAGAAAAACTTGGCAAGTGAAATGTCAGATGGTTGAGTTACAAGGAGTCACTTGGATTGTATTGCCTTTCTAATGTTTCATTGGTTCTATGGGGTATATAATATAGGTTGTTAATAATGTTATTATTATCATTGCTCTTATTAACATTGTTATTGTTGTAAATGGAGATATGCCACAAATGATATATTTGTTTTGAAAATATTTATATTTGTGTGTCGTCTTCACACCTGACTAAGAAAATGAGAGTGAGCACTCTGAGCAAGCGATTTTGGTGCGAACGAAAAAAGCCAAATTCACGTTGCAGATACGTTTTCTTGTGAGTCACGCTTCCATAATAATCTAGGCAAAGTAAATGCCTCAACGGAGGCCCGTCAAGGCGGGTTGTGCCAGGGCGCCAGTGGCCGGCACGTTGACGCGCCGCAGCTCGGGGCACGTGGAGCCAAAGTTTGTACTGCAGAACTTGGGGAATCCCGCTTTCAATGCCCACCCTTGCCCGTTTTGATCTGGACGAGTGTCCAGATCAGAGTCGTCACGTATCACTACTTCGGGATGCACGTTAAAGACGCCTGGCTGGCGGTGGTGCTGCACTGCAGAAATTTATCATCTACAGGAAAGACACCAGGCACCCACTGGGGACGACTATACTCCTGTTTTCCAAACAAACGCGCGTCAGAATTACTCTTTTGGGTTGTGCTGACATGCTCGTTGCATTCTCTGCAGCCGCTTTTGGCATCATCGTCGCTTACATCGTCATCTGCGCCATTGGGCTCATCGTGTCCAGCCTCTGTGTCCGGGGCGCTTACACGGTAAGGCGCCAGTTTCCTGCTCTTTGTCCTTCGAGCTCCAAGAAAGGCAGATTTCATAATAGTAATAATTATGCTAAGCACCTTTATTTTCCTCCTTTTGGTTTTACCAAAAGGGAGAATGCCTGGAGTACAAACTCTGCTGCTGATGCCCAACACACTTCAACAAAAAACATTGTAAAAAAAAAAAATTTGCAGCAGGTTTTTTTTTTTTTTTTTGCGAAAAAAGGGCACATGTTTGGTATTTCACAGTAGTACTAAAAATTACGCTCGGAGACCACAACAAAAGGGTCCTGGGATAACTACTTTGAACTTCATTACTGCAAATGCCCAAGAAAGGGAAACAAGAGAAAATGGGAGACGCAGTAGCGGCATCTCAAGCACAGCTACCGTATTTACACGATTGTAGGTCGACTCGATTGTAAGTCGACCCCCCACATTGCACATCAGCAAAAAAAAAAAAAAAAAATCTGTAGATGCGCATTTTACTGCGAACACGTGAGAATGGCAAAGTATCTGTTTCGAAAGCCGAGCCTCCAACACGCGATCGATGCCTTCTGGCGTGCTTTGGCTGCGCATGCACACGCAAGGTGCATGAAATGCCCAGGCGTTATCGAAACTGGGAAGTTCACGCTGGAGGCGGGACAACTGAAGCTGCTCACTGTCGTTCTCACTCCGTCCGCGACTAGACTACGACTCGTCCGCACTGGCGATGTCAGTCCCGTCATCATCACTGCCACTTTCTCGAACCACGTCGTCGTAGGCGTCCAACGAAATCTCGCACTTCGCAAATGACAGGATCAACCGCATCTTCCGCGCTTGCTCGGTGATCGCGTTGGACGTCACGGGTAGGGACCGATTGCACACTTTTGCGGCGTACGTTGCAAGCCTGACTTCCAACTCCGGAACCAGACTTTGGCCTACGGAAGCCTCTTTGTTTGCCGTCACAGTTTAAGATCCCGCGCCACTGCTGACTCCACTGGAGCATCACCCGCTCCGACAGGTCGAACTTGCGTCGAACAGCGCAGTTGTTGGTTGCTTCTGAGTGAAGAACGGCCAAAAACAAGCACCGAAAACCTAAACTGCCCGGATCACGCGTGTCAATACAAAAAACGTAGTTAGCGCTCCAGCATGATCTCGTCACTCAATCAAACGATGTGCTACCGTGAATCGCGCGAAAAACTGCGAAGAGAAGCCGCGGGGTGAGTGAGCCGTGAGGCTGGACGTTCCAGCGGCCTCCGGAGTGGCTCTTACAAGAAGTGCCGCCACCCCCGGGAGTCGGGCACGCCGTGCGCTGTTCACCGCCGTATATTCGGGTTAATTTGCGAATCGCTATCAATAATACTCGTTCGCGCAAATAAAAAAATAATTAATTTGTAAAATGAGCACACAGAATAGTGCAATGCTAGAGGTACAGCCGGCTGAACTCGTAACAAGCCGAGGTGTTCATGATATCGTGATTGTTTCGTTTTTGCCGGCGGTGGAATGCTTTGGTTCGATTATAAGTCGACCCCCCCACTTCAGATTTTCAAAAATTGAAAAAAGGGTCGACCTACATTCGTGTAAATACGGTACAAATTTATTTTCACTCTGTCTTTGGACTTTTTTTTGGTCTAGTTGAAGCGGTTGCCAACCCTTAGGGTCCCTAGGCAGGACAGAGGGTGACCGAAATAATTATCTGCTGACACTCCCTATTGTTATTTGGTATCGTTACCATAGTTATAGGAATGAAAAAGCTTCAAAGTGCATTGCTTTATGCCGATTTTTATCTTTGTAGGATCAGCGACACTACATCATGCCTTACCTAGTGTTTGATGCCATGATCCTCGTGGTCCAGGCGATCCTTGCAATCATCACGATCATTGTCGTCGTTGTCAACGTGAGTTGCCTGTAGCCTTGGAGTGTGCCATTGTTGGAGTTGTCCTTGCGAGAAATGTTGCAGTTTTGAGAGTCTGGCTTCTTGACTTGAAAGTTACACCCCTGTCAGACTGGATAATTTAGTCCACAACTCGCCCAAGCTGCCATCCTTGTAATTTAGTGTCGCTTGAAGCAAGTGCGCTTTGCTCCTACAGTGTCGCGTGCGGTGCCACACGGTAACTTTCATTGTTACTCATCAAACTCAGTACACTCGATCCAGGAGACCGCGTGTTTAGCGTCCATAGCAGTGTTTCAGGAGCAAAGAGAAAACCTAGTAGAAAACAATAAAAGGCTGTATTTTTTAGAGAACTCCTTTTGTATATTGTTGCGTGTTAACGTAGCAGAGTCGGCTGTGCATTTGGCTCACCCGCAGGTGGCTCCGATTCGATTCCCACAGTGTTGGGTAAAGTACTATCACAATCAATATGAGTGCGAACACCGCTCCGCGCTGCCCGCGGTACTATCAGTGTTCTCTGTCGATTGCTCTTTGAAGTACATGTGCACCTTGGTTTCGAGACATATCGTATGAAGTGGTCGCCGCACCACTCTGCACTCCCGGGTCGTCTGCTAGCGAAAAACGGTCGGCGAAACTGCAAAACTGTTTACAAGTGACGAAGCTCATTTTTCGCTAGCACTATGTGCCAGTAGAAATAAATTGTATAAATATTTCTAAGGTAACACTTTTGATAGGGAAGTTTTAGTAGATTATTCGCATTAGTCCGATAAGAATACCCGATACTTCACCCACTCGTTCAAGCATGCATCATATTGTTATCGGAGGTATCAAAACAACCAGCTAAGACTGCCTATTATTTCCTTCACGTGACTTTTGCAAGAGCAAAGGACCACCAATGCGCAGAGGCAAGAAGCTGGCGCAGTGCGAGCGTGGGTGATACCCTTCGTCAGAGAAAACAGCGCGAAAAAAACTGCAAGGACGTCCCGTGTGTTTCTTTTACGTCATCATTGTTTTTCTATTGTTTTTTTTTGCACTGCTTTCTATGATGAAAGATGTCACCCACGCTTGCTCTGCGCTAACTTCTTGCCTCTGCGCATTGGTGGTCCTTTGCTCTTGCAAAAGTCGCGCGAAGGAAGTAATAGGCAGTCTTAGCTGGTTGTTTTGATACCTCCGATAACAATATGATGCATGCTTGAACGAGTGGGTGAAGTATCGGGTATTCTTATCGGAGTAATGCGAATAATCTACTAAAACTTCCCTATCAAAAGTGTTACCTTAGAAATATTTATATAAGTTATTTCTACTGGCACATAGTGCTAGCGAAAAATGAGCTTCGTCACTTGTAAACAGTTTTGCAGTTTCGCCGACCGTTTTTCGCTAGCAGACGACCCGAGAGTGCCGAGTGGTGCGGCGATTGCTAGAGACGATATGTCTCGACCGCAAGGTGCACTTACACTTCAAAGAGCAATCGACAGAGGGCACTGATAGTACCGCGGACCACGTGGAGCGGTGTTCGCGCTCATATTGATTGTGATAGTACATCTAAAAGGTACTGAAGTAAAGTACAAAGTAAATTAGACGTGATTTACTTCAAGTAAAGTAGTAAGTACACTGGGTGCAATGTACTTGAAGTAAAGTACTATAAATACAATGTACTTTCAAAGTAAAGTACAAGTATTTTAACACAATCATTCATGATGCCCTTTAATTCTCCTATACAGTGATTTTTTAACTGGTATGCATTGCCCAGGGGTAATCGGGGCTGCATGACTTATTTTCAAAAACAGCGGTGAATATTTCATAAAGTGGCCACAGAGTAGGTATTTTCAGGAATTGAGCTCAATTTTTGAAAATTACTGTATAGTGATTTTCTTGCACTGGAATGTTGCACCCAAGGGGGTTAAATGTATTAGGAGAGAGCATGACCTCAGCCCTGTAGCTTCCGCAGGCAATCCTCTCATGGAAAAATGTCCTGTCCTTAATGAAAAAAAAAACAAACAGTGAGTGTGCAAACGAGCTAGTGATAATTAATCATAATGTGACACCTGAGATTGGAATGCGAAAAAATTAAGGAACTTTGAAGTTCAAGGAAAATAAAAAAGAATGTATCAAAACATTGTGACATTCTCCTCTGTTGTCTTTTTCTTCGACCCAAAAGTTTAATTTTTTCGCACCACAGTCTCAGCTACTATATTATGATTAATTTTGCTCGCCTCACATTTCCAACCTCCTCCCTTTCGCTGATCGACTGAGAAGTAGCGAGAGTTAAAAAAGCTACGGGAAAGCTGCCCCCAGAATAAATGGAGCAATGCTCCGTTTGTCTGCTCACGTTTCTGGCGAGTATTTCTTCGGAGTTGGCAAAGCATCATTTCGTGATACAAATTTAACAAAACCAAATTTGGGGAATGTACTTCGAAGTCAGGAATTGCACCTTCCTCGGAAAGTACCAGAAAAAAATACTTTAAGTACATACTCGGAGAGTGTACTTCAAGTAAGGTACAATTTTCCTAGACCTACTTGAAGTAGTACTTTAAGTACAATGTTCTTCTGTATGTACTTCAAGTACTTCCTAACACTGGATTCCCGGCACTGCGTGTCGTTTTCTTTGTGAAAGTAGAAAATTCAAGAAAGTTGGAGAAGTGTCTAGCCTATTCATGTTCAGAATGTACAGTACGAGAAGAATTGAGGCAGAATATTCAGGGCTCCCAGGGAAGGCTTAAAAACTGCACCGTGCCGTGCAAGTCAGTCTCGCTTTTTAGTTCGATCGTGCTATTCCACCGACCTTCAACGCCTGCGAAACTACCTCTCTGTATTTTTATTTTCGGCACAAGTTCGCCAAATGAATGTTTAGTTTCTGTTAATTCGTCGCCTCATCAGCCGTCATTCGTGACATTTTGGTGGAGGTGTGGGATAAGGATTGCCCATGTTGAACACCCCTCTGAGGACTCGTCAGCCAAGTCCTATCCCAAGCCCGGCCAGAAGTCCTCTTTTCGAAGAACCCGAGAATCCAGGAAGCCGTCGCATCTAGGGACTGCCCCCGGAGTTCGGTGAACTGCCAGAAACATTGAAGAAAGCCCAGTCGACCATGAACAGCCAGTCCTTGCTAGCTCCGGTGACCCCATTTGTCGTTTTCCTGCCTGTCACTCCACGTACGCCGACACCCCTCAACGGCGACGTCCATGAAGACGTGCAAGATTGGCATTATGAACGGATGGACAGCTGAACAGTGTCTGCAAAACCTCTACCTTTTCTTAGGCGTAACTGCAAGGCACTGGTTTGAGAACCATCAGGTTTTTTTTTGAGAACCTCGAGGCTTCCCTTTGTTTTGGGTACCTGCAAGACCGAACTTAAGGGGACTTTCATGAACCAGCAACGACGAGAGCGAGCAGAAGTCTTCCTGTAAATAAGGACTTCGGTCCCCAGGAACGGTCACCAACTTTGTTAAAGATGTTCTCCGCCTGAGCAGCCGTGCCGACCATCAGGCCACTGAGAAGCTGCGCGTCCTGATCTTGAAGAGCGACATCTTCGGCGGCCTTGTTTGCAACCCACCAACTGCTGTTGATGAATTCGTTGCTGAAGCAACGAACATCAAGCGTGCACTGTCGGTCCGAGCCAGCCACTACAACAGACTCACCGGCACGCATGCTGCTTCGACTCTGACATCTCCCTGATTCAACCAGGGTGGCATCGGCGCTGACAACTTTTGAAAAATTGTCAGCGATGTCGTCGGGGAAGAGCTTCGGAAAATAGTACCCACTGCTGATCGCCCCGCCTCGATTTCTATCGCCGAGGTCGTCCAAGAAGAGCTTTAGCAAGCCTTCCAGCCAGAAACTCCCGTCACCTTGGCAGCACCGGAAGAGCCCACTCTCAGCTACGCCGCCATAGCCAGATAACCGCCGTCAGCTGCCCACCGTTGCCGTGTGAGAACCGGCCCAGTACGTCTTAACTGCAGCAACCTAGGCTGAGGAAGGACAATGTTTGCTATCACTCTTGGGAAGCCGACCACACTTCTCGACGGTGCCCCTACCGCCAGATGGGTTTGTGGAGTTCGTGCTTATTGACCCTCGATCGACTACAGCTTGGAGAGCGGCCAAGTGACATCGAGGAATACCTGCGTCAATCGCTATCTCCGCTGCCGGCTTTGCCCCAAGGATCCCGTTCCCTGTCCCCACGGCGTCCTTGGTCACATCTTCATCTGTCCAATGCCAGACAGCTCCCTTTCTCGCAACAAAACGCCTCGGAACGATGCTTCCGGAACAGTTCCCAACAACCTCAACGGAGTCATCGACGGCCTTGACGTGTCGGCACTTGTGAATACGGGGGCGGGCTACTCAGTCTTGAGTGAAAGGCTATCTTGACGCCTGCGGAATGCGACGACTTTGTGGGATGGGCCACAAATTCGAACAGCCGGAGGGCACCTCGTAACACCTGTCGGGAGGTGCACTGCTCAAGCCCAAATTTGCGGTAAAACCTGCCTGGCGAAGTTTGTCATTCTTCAGGACTATGCAAGGGATGTTATTCTCAGTATGGACTCCTTGTGCGAATACAGCGATGTCATCAACCTGGGAGCAAACAGGTTGACTCTACAAAACCTTCCCTACTGCCGGAGGAACCCAGAGCGACTTCACCTGCGGTCAGCCCTCACCCACCACGTAAACCTGCCGCCACGATCGTCCGTTTTTGTACCCGTTGGGACCGATGAAGCCTCCTGCGTTGAAGCTCTGCTTGAGGGCAGCATCCATATGGTTCTAGGAAGAGGAATCGGCGTCGCAATAGGTGTAACGAAGCTTCAGGACGGGCGTACCAAGGTCCTTCATTACAAACTTTCGACAAGAGCCGGAACACTTTATGAAAGGTACCGCCGTGGGCCACATAGAGGAACTCCGGGACACAGCAGCGATAACTGCACTCTCGGAAGACCCATCTTCACCTCGGCACCAAAGAATGCCGCCTTTGCAGTTTGACATCGGCCGGAAGCTTCCTGCTACCGAACGACGACAGCTGGTTGAGCTTCTCGGCGAATTTAGCGAGTGCTTTGCCACATCCTCAGGGGCTCGACAAATGACGGTAGCGAAGCACCAGATTGACTCTGATGATGCTCTCCTGTTCACCAATCGCCATACCGAGTCTCTTTGAAAGAGACACGTTATTCAACAGCAAGTCCAGGAAATTCTCGACGACGACATTATCCAACCCTCAAGCAGTCCTTGGGCCTCTCCAGTTGTGCTCGTAAAGGACTGAACGCAGGTGCCTCGGGTTCGATGCCCGGCACAGCGTGTCGTTTTATCTTTCTTTTATGAAACTAAAACGTTTGAGAAAGTTGGAGAACCGTCTGTCCTACTCTTGTTCAGGATGTATAGTTTGAGAAGGATCGAGCCAGAATATTCTAGGCTCCCAGAGAAGGCTTAAAGAAGCTGCGCTGTGCCGTACAAGTCAGTCTTACTCTTGTGCTTGATCGTGCAAATGTGTGCCAGCACGCACCTTGTACTACAGACTGCGGCTGCAGCATTTCGTCACGCCACGACTTTACGGCGTTGCACAAAGGTCTTTTTGTTTTCTAGGGTTTCCGCATATCAATTGAAGGCGTGCATTGCACAGTGGCGTTATCTGGTTCTGACCTGCTCTCCTTGTGGGATCTCGTCAGTCAGTGACAGATTAGTCACTAGAGGTGCCAGCTGCCAGCGAAGTGGCTATTTATGGGTGATCCGAGAACGCGCCTTAATTTCGACAATAAAAGAAGACAGTCCGGGCTAAAAATTCCCTTGTGCTTTTGCGCTAAAGAAATTCGCTCTTTCAATCTAAACAAACATGAGAGCGATGCCGGCGATGCATCCTGCTGTAGTGTGCTACTGCAGCCCGCTGGCCCCACGCTACTGCAGGTGTTCTCGAACAACAGCATTACTAATATCACCAGCCGTGCAAACCGTGCACTAGACAGGCACGCTGTGAACAGGATTTGGGCAGGTCAGGATTACAGTAGGCTGTGCTCATTACACTTGATTGCGCAACAAGGCTTGGTACCGCTTCAGTGTAAAACCGCAAGAGGTACCACTTGAGCGTAAAACCGCAAACTTGGGATTGTAATATGGAAGTCAGCCGCAGCACCGTGAACCCCAAGTTGCCCATGGTTTAGCAGGAGACCTTTGCTGTGATCATACTGTGGGATGACCACTCGGAAGACCTTCGTAGCACGAAGGTCTTCCAGGTCTGGTTATGTCTGCTTTATACTTGTCTAGGCTTGTGATGGCTCAAAGTATTCATCAAATTGGCGTAAAGCTTTCCGATTAACGCAACAGTGTCTGTTTGGGTGCTCTTTACTTCACCCGTCGTCTTTGCCATCCTTTCCTAGTGACACTAAATTTGCCGCGTGGCACGAAAACACTTGAAGGGACATTGGATACTCTGAAGTGCACTCGCTTGAAGTGACACTGAATGAGTCTCGTCTGGCGGGGGTATTATACATACAACATGTTATGTCGCCCCACTGGAGGGTGCGCAAAAATTTGAATGTTGGTTATGGCATAACCTTGTATTGCCATTTTCTCAATAGGGATCTCTAATTTATAGAAATAGCGTGCCCGGAGCAGTAAAGCTGGGTATTCCGAAATGTGTGTAGCTAAAAAAATGGCGAGAAAAAAAAAACAACAAAAAAACCCACCATCATGAACTCTATGAAATGAAAGTGTGGAGCAAATAGGGAAGAATGCTGACATGTGCAGGTCTTCATCCCTATTTCCTCCCCACTTTCAGTTCTTACAGATCTATGCCATCATGTTCATTAAAGTGTTTCTGCCAACCCTGTTGCACTGAATTGATCCGTTTCTGCTTGGATTGCAGGGTGCCACACAGTTCCTTGGAATCGTCTGCTCTCTCATTCTCTCGTTGTGCCTTGGGGTAAGTGTTTCTCTGACTGGCTAAGACATCTGTGTCGGAAAGCTGTAGTACAGTGCCCGGAATATGCATCCGACTGGTGTTTAGGGTCCTATACTGCCATTTTGTTCAAGCTTCAAAAGTGGTCCCAAATAGCAACATGCGGCATCAGAAGAGCTGGAGTGTCATGATGTCGGATGTTGCGATCCTGGCGCCTGGTCATAGTTTTTCTATTGCTGCAGAAACCACTATTGTTGGTTGTCTATGCATTGCGATAGCATTCGTCAAGGACGGCGTCGAAAGTGGCGTAAGAAAACAACGTCAAGGACGACCTCTAGGACGACTGGATTTTTGAAGAGGGTGCAGATGAGTAAGAGTGTGAGAATGTCAGCTGAAATGGTCTACTGCCCATATCTGCTGTGCATTAGGAGGCCAGGAAGTCCAGGGGTAGCTGAAGAATGCCATCGCATTAAAAGCATGAGCAAGTGCAAGTGTCGCTGTCGTCGCGACATCTCAACTCCCGGCTGACAAACCTTCCGTGGCTTGTCAAGCAGCAGGAGGGTGAACTGCAGCAGAACAGGCATCTGTCACATCCAGCACCGCTACAGTGATGCCGCCAGGATCGTGGCTAGCGACAACATGGCATAATGTCATCGGGCGGAAATCGAGGGACGATTTTTTAGGGCGGAGTAAACACCAGTCTGACACTCGTTCGTGCACTATAGCTGTAAGGAAGGGGGGCAAAGTTGGCCAGGCACCGATGCTGGCACCCAGCCACGGTGGCGTTGTGCAGCCATTCATATTGGGACAGTTTGGAATCTGCCCTTAACAAAGGGAGAATTCGGTATTAGTTCAGGACGATAGAAGGCAGCTGAAGTACCATATTTTCCGGTGTATAGGCCGACACGCTGTTTAGAAACAAGCGCGAGTTTGCCCACACCAGGTGTGGGCACTGCGCGTGTGCAGAAACTGAATGTTGTGAAGTGAAGCAACTGCGCATGCGCAGTGCCGTCGACAGCGCCAGCGCAGCTGCGTGACATCAAGCCCGCTTGTCGGTCTATAAGACGCACCCCCACTTTTCGCAAGTTTCTAAGTAAAAATTGCTATATAAGATGCACCTGTGCACAAAAAGCATCGCCGAAAGTTCTAAAAAAAAATGTGTGTCTTATCTATGAGATGCATCGTTGTATAAGACGCACCCCCTTTTCACAAGTTTCTAAGTAAAAATTAATATATAAGACAAACCTTTGTACAACCCGCACCGCCGAAAATTTGGGAAAAAGTGTCTTATACACCGGAAAATACGGTATGTAGGATTGTCCTAGCCGATGTTCTGGTTTCAAATTTAGACAGCATTTCAGTCTCTTATGGGACCTTCCATTCAGAGGGTTGTGGCATCTTGATAACATTGGAATCCAGATACCACATGTTTTATCATGTTGCAAATGACACGAGACTGTGGTAAAAGAGGGGACACTTTGTAGAAGAAAAAGGAGACCGGAAAAGGAAAGTCTCGTACTCGGCTATTGTGTTTTCTCGGGCAATATTCAATGTGATCAAACTCCACCAGCTCGCCTGTGCATTTACTTGGTTTTTGATAACATATTTTATGTAAATATTGTCCACAATAGCAATGACTTTTTGCATCTTTCGGTGCATGGTATGTTGGTATTGTTTTTCCTAATTTGCAAGTTAGGAGAATTGTGGATACTACAGAACGTAACTCCGATAAATGCAAAGTTTTCAAAAGCTAAACCTGAGAAGATAGCCTTGCCTCTGCATTTCACGATAATCGACTGGAATAGCCCAGAACCCTGCCGTAAAATTCCGAGAGATAACCCCCTAAAATCGAGAAAAATTGGGTGAAAATAAGAAGTGGGCCAACTTTCAATGTACAATCAAGGAAAGTTGAAAAAAAATAAATTTAGATCATGTCTTTGTCAAGCTTGTTATCTCGGCAAGGGGCAATGAAGCAAAGATTTCTGAACTTCCCAGTCAGCAATGTTCGCTTATATCCCGCCATAGCTAACTAGACACATTTACGCCAAGGTCATCATTGATCCCAACACTATGATTACTAGGAGTGGGCTATCTTTCAGTGTTTAAAAGAAAATAGCAAATCAAGCCAAGAATTGGGGTGGGTTACCTTTCGGTGGTGGGGCATCTCTCGGGATTTTACGGTACTTACCTTAAAATGCTGAGCAAGCATCCGCTCAAAATTTCTAGCTAATCTAGTATTGTCTTGAGGACAGCAGGGTTAGGGAATTGCCATGGTGTCTGGAAAAACAAGGAACCATCGAAGGTTTTCTGAAGGAATTCAGATAGCGAGTTAAAAGACGTAGCCACATCTGTTCAGCTGATATGAAAAATTTGGGGCTCCAATCCATGCTGTGAAGGTGGTTGGCAAGTGAAGCTGTGGTATCACCTGCAATGATTGCCCACTGTACTATAGACCTTTTTTATGGCAAACGCCACCAAGTGGTGCTCCAGTCTTTGACGTCCCAGAGAAGTTCTGGTTTATAAAAAGAATGAACAAAGGCCACCTTAACACTACTGCTTGAAATGTAGATGAAATGTTTAACCACCAATTCTCCAGGTGAACGCCAAAAGAAGGGAGTGCAGATCTGTTAAAATGTTTAGAGTATTGTAAGTCAACTTGCCTCCTCCAAGATGTAATATTGCACAGCCGAAGGCCCTCGTTAAATCTCCAAATTTGTGGTCCATGTAGCATTTACGCTTTCTAGCACTGATGACATAAGCAAGCTCAACAGACTTGCAAGGACGGTGCTACCGGAAGTCACTTGGGACGCAAGCGTCAGTTCATGTTTGTAAACAGCAAAAGGGTCTATACCAAATGATGGACGAAAAAAAGTAGATGCACTGTACCAAAACCTTTTTTTTATACATGAAAGACTTTGCTGCTGCCGTTGCCGTGACAGCTTATGCAACTGCAATCTTTACCAAGAAACGCATGGGGAGTGCTATGTGCTTTGCATTTTTAGCGCTGTGCTTTATCATCTATCATGTGGTTTTGGCACTTGAGCTTTCTCTGTGATTTTCTTATTGAAACAGGTGCCAAAACTACATGATAGAATAAGGCACACACAATGATAAGGCGTGCACGGTGGATTTCTGTCTACTACTATTCATTCGACGGACACGAAAACACCTGACAGACTTGTACACAGCTTTGTCGTAAAATGTCAGAATGCTCCATATAACCAGGTCAGGGAACCACCAACCTTTTATATTCATTCTTGAGTAAAAGAGGATGGCATTAACAGTTATTTTGTGACCAAAGGTAGAGTGCATTTTGCTACTTAAGCAAGCATGCTTTCCGTTAGTGCAGAACAGTAAAGAACCACATTGGTCATTATATTTCTGGTTTGATGCCCTCTTTTTTCTCTTTGAATTCACCAGGGATGGCCTGGAAGAGTAATGGAAATTTTGAAACATAAGTATGGTGGACGCCTTGTGTTCACATCGGCACCCAGGCGAAAATCAGTATTCCAGCTGTGATTATGGATCTGGTCCCAGCTGGAAATGAGCGCATGGTCCAGCTGGATATGCAGCCTCATTTCCAGCTGGGACCAGTTCCAAAATCCAGCTGGAAGTGGACTGATTTTCGCCTGAGAACGCGGTGCCTGGGTTCGTTGGAGTGGCCTGCTGATTGTTATAACAGGGGTTCTTTTCATTTTTAGATCTACTTCTTCATGGTGGTGCTGTCCTTCTACAAGCAGCTGGCAAATGCTGCAAACAACCCGGGCATTGGCATGGTGCCTGCAGCTCACTCTGTCCCCCTGGCACCTACGTGCCGCCTCCGGGCTACAGCCCCGCTGCCCCGGCCCCTCAGTACTACCCGGACTCCAAGATGGGCGTTGTGTGAGGGGCACAAACCCGTCTGTTTACTTTTTAGTTTTACTGTTGAGTTATTGTAGCTGTCCCCCTCCCCTACTCAGTCTTCTGGGACTTAATTTTGCACCTTTCCTCTAGGATGAGGGATATCTTTGGGTTCTGGTCATTGCAATATTGGTCTGAGATTGGCTTGACTTTTGAACTTGGTCCTTTGCACCAGGGTGTAAGGCTAGGCAGTTACTCAAAGGTGTTTCTTCTGGTTTGCTGTTTGTTCTGTTGCCTTAGGGTCTACTGGCCTGGCCGTTGGGTAGGCTAGCATCTGACGTGGGACTTGGGCTGGCGTCGGGACTTAGGCCTGAGCGTCGGAGGCTGGCTGAGGCCGGGACTTAGGCCTGGCGTGGACTGGGGCTCGGGACTAGGCTGGCTGGGGACTTAGGCCTGGCGTCGGGACTAGGCCTGGCGCGGGACTTGTGGGCCTGGGCCGGCCGGGACTTGGGCCTGGCGCCGGGACTTGGCCCTGGGCCTGGCCTGGGCCTAGGCCTGCCGGGACTTGGGCCTGGCGCCCGGGACTTGGGCCTGGCGCCGGGACTTGGGCCTGGCGCCGGGACTTGGGCCTGGCGCCGGGACTTAGTGGCGCGGGACTTAGGCCTGCCGGGACTTGGGCCTGGCGCCGGGACTTGGGCCTGGCGCCGGGACTTAGGCCTGGCGCCGGACTTAGGCCTGGCGCCGGGACTTGGGCCTGGCGCCGGGACTTAGGCCTGGCGCCGGGACTTGGGCCTGGCGCCGGGACTTGGGCCTGGCGCCGGGACTTGGGCCTGGCGCCGGGAGAATGAACAAACTATTGTATGTGAGATGTTGAATTGTTGGGCCTAGCTTGGTACAGGTGTTACCATCCTGGTGGGCTGTTCTACTCCTCCAAGACTGAAAAGACTTGGTCAGCATTATTTGACTAAATCGGGACTCATCTGGCTCATGTCATCATGGCCGGGCTACACATATAATGTAGAAGGCAACTTTACTTTTCTTACTGGAGCCTTAAAAAAGTCCATACAAAACTGGTCATGCAAAAGTGGTTCCCATAGAAGTAGCTTTAGATTGTATGTGCAAGTGATGCTAGCAAGCTGTATTCTAAATTGGCAGTGTACCTACAAACCTGGCTTGCTGTAATTTAAAAAAAGTGCTTGTAGTGGCTACATGGCTACATGAACTGTCTTGATACATACTGCCAAACTCTTTGAGAAGCAGCTTTTGTGGTTGCGCACAAAATATAGGCTTCCATGATATATGCCGAAGCCTTGTCTGTTGTCCACTATTTCTTGTTTTGACCAGAGATCTATTAATGTATTCCCAGGTTTCTTGTGAGCTTTCATGTTAGCATCATTGCCTTTAAAGCTGCTGTGTGTACAAGGAATGCCTTTTACGCCACTTCCAGTTTCTAGGCTACTGAATATTTTAGTCGCAAAGAGCTGTGGAGATGGAGGGCACTCTCGTTGAGTTGAGAAAAAATTGGTTTTGCTTGCTGCTCTTTCTGGTCGCTGTAAATACTCACTTTTTCAGGGTTGCCACCTTTTCATGTGATTCATTTGCTCCAAGGTGTGTTATGAGGTGGAGGTTTGCCAACACAAAGATGGATATAGAGTATTTTTCTATAGTGATTCTGCATTCATTAGCTGCGTTCAATCTACTTACACCTCCTGCACCAGCGCAGAAAAGTGTAGGGCAGTCACCTTCCGGTATGTGTATTCAGATACGATCGGAAGTACACCGCCCTATACTTTTCTGCACCGGTGCAGAAGGTGTAGGTAAATCGAACGCAGCCTATTGTCTACATCTGAAGGCATTCTAGTCAAATTAGACCCGGTGATAGATTCGGCATTTCTTCTGAACCCCACGACTAAAGGGACGTAGGCCACTTGTTTGTATTTTACATAGTCGTGGTTCGGTTTTTAACAACATCTAGGTATGGCGATTTGATGCCGTCCTGCGTTTTTCGGGAAAGTTGTGATGTAGTGCGTAATTCATCAAAATGATTGCAGCCCAGGCGAAAATCAGTCCGCTTCCAGCTGGATTATGGGACTGGAAATAAGGCGGTCAGCTGGATTCCAGCTGGGTTCAGCTGGATTCCAGCTGGGTCCAGCTGGACTGTCTCATTTCCAGTTTCATAATCCAGCTGGAAGTGGACTGATTTTCGCCTGGGAAGAGAGGTGGCCACCTGCAGTTGTGATAGAAAGTTAATCACAATGCAGATATACCGTGTTATCGTTCCTTAGTGTGAGGGCCTGTCTGATTGGGCAAATTGACGAAGACATTTTGCAGGATTCTTTACAATGTCGTGTAGAAGCCAAGGAAAAAACAACAAAAACTTGATATTGAAGCCTCATGAACTATGACAACATGCCTTCCTCCACTCCGCAGTCTTTCAGTTGTCTGACTGCTTATTGCTCCGTACCTGCCAAATGAAATTTCTACTCGCAAGTGTGCTTCTTGTGCAATGTGCGCACATTGGTGTTTTTGCATTCACAATGTTTGTGTGCAAGAACTGTTGCCGTTACGCTTTTCTGGTACTCTTCACGACGCCCAGGTGCGCTGCAGTTATTGTTTGACTGTTTCATTATGTACCTATGCAGAGGTCATTGCAATCTCTCCTCATGTACACCAGGTGGGCTGTCACTTTCTGAAGTTTATATTTCTGCGTTTAAATAAAACTGTTCCACAAAATCCAACATTCCTTGTTTGCTTGGCACTGAGAGCAGGAACATAGTTTGTGTGGCTGGCTCCCATCCATTGGCAGTGAATTGGAAGACCCATGAAATAGGTGCTGCTATACTTCGTTCCACTGTGACTTGGGAAGGAACAAGCGGGTACAACCCCCTTGAGCCTGTCAGAGGCGATGGTGGCGACACATGACATCCCTATCCAAGCTACAAGGGACGAGGGCATAGACCCAAGCAGTTGGAGAAGGGAAGGATGAACCCAGGCCCAGACCCTCTCTTGCATGTCCCAGAGGTTGCTTCCCAGTTTAACTATTGTGTCCAATTAGGATATTCAATTGGAGCCAATTGGAATCAATGGATTTCAATTGGTTCTAGTTCATCCATCTGGTCATTCTAATTGGTTTCAATGTTTCCAATTGGTTACCCTAATTCGGAGCAATAAAATTAAATTGGCACTGAGCTACCTAATATGATCACACTAACAAGGTTTAATGTTTCCAACTGGTTACCCCACTTGTGATCATAAAATTCGATTGGCACTGGGTCATCCTAATTGGGTTCAATGTTTCTAATTGGGGTAGAGTTACCGAACTGGTCATTCTTAATTGGGTTCAATGATTCCGAATGGTTGGTTTGATGGGATGTTTGCCACTTTAGAAAGGCAAGCACTTACATTCCCCAATTGACATATCTGATTGTCAATCCTGATTGGAATAGTTGGTGCATGAAAATTGAACAAATTGCTTCCATTTGATGAATAATTTAGTTTTATTTCATCTTCACATGGCAATATTCTTTTAATTCAGGATTGCCTTGCAACTAATTTCTTTATTGTCGCAAGTGTAAAAAAACACTTCTTTTGCACAAAACTTTGTTTTTATAGCAGGAAAAGTGCAGGAATAATGAAGCGGAGAATTATTCAAGTTCAAGGATTCCGTCCTTTGAGGTAGTTAATGGCCAAAATACACAAGTGGCGTTTCAATTGCAGTAGCAGTTTCCCAACCAAAACAGTGGGCAGTTTTTGTTCAAAAACCATTATTAAATAGAACATTTTATCTGGCAAACCATTTTCGCTTCCCAGTTTTTTTTCCTGGGGGAAGAAGGGAAGACCAGCGAAAGCTGCTACTATGCTGTAATTGGCTTTTGTTCTCGGCGGCGTTCGAAGCGAGAACTCGCTCTCAGCGCCGCTTCGAGCGAGGAACTTGAGCGGCGTCGGCTCGTGGTTACGCCGACGCCGCTCAAGCCGGAAACGGGCGCCTAAGAGCTGCGCCTCTGAAATGTTTGCTTTCAAGAGTGGGAATCTCTGTTCCAAAACCCATTTTTCCCTAGCTACAAGAGCTGCTCCAAATCATCGCTTGTCAGTTCCACCACTGCCAGGGGTGGAACTGCTGCGCCATTTGCGTCACGCTGCGCCACAACGAATGACCCGCTACATGCTTCTGCAAAGGTTGTATTTGAGCACGATTTGCGCCATGTCTGCGCCAAAAGGGAGCTGTACTTGAAAAGGGAAACTGAAAGTGTCTGGCACGTAACACTGTTAAGAATGCTACTAAAAAAAGTAGTTTTTTTTATGTTTAAGCACTACGGGCGAAGAATAGGGTGGCGTGAATACTGAATTTTCGAATAGTAGTTTCAAATATTATGCTATTTGGTATTCGCTTCAGAATTAACTGCGATGTTCATACTTTTCGAAGTGTTGATCGCGGCGGGTTAGCCCCTTGAGTGCGCTTCTCCTCAAAAACAGGTGCACCGCAAAGAAGCAATACCTGCGGAGCTAACACCGCGATCTCGCGACTCGCTTGGCCGCAGCTCAGGCGCGCGCTCAGGCGAAAAGCACAACTTCAAAGCGGTATGGTGCACGCGCGTCTGGTGTAGTTCAAAAAAAAAAAAGGAAACATTGTGATTGTTGATATTTACGTTGCAGTAAAATCTTAAAATTTTAACTGTGGCTATTATGCAAGGGTATATGTTAGGCAGCAATGTTAGATCCAAAGAAAATATTTGCATATAGCAAGAATATCTATAAATCCCCTGAATTATGGCTTGGCTCCCTAATAGGTTTCATTTTATGTCATATCTGTCGTTTACTTGCCATCTCAATGTAGGTATTGGACTTTCTGAGGCCACAATCTATAAATATAGCTAGAATAAATTTAACAGAGCTCGTATAGTGGGAAATTAGAAGCTTGGGAACAACCTTCGCGAGTTCAGCTGAATTTTCGTGTAAGCGTGGTGTAAAGATAGTGAATTGCGGAGAGAAAGACGCCGCCGCTATTCAATATTCGATTAAACAATATTCGGCCAAAACCACTATACACTTTGAATTTGTTTCAAACCCAAAATCCATTATTTGCGCATACCTAACTACTATTATAGCTAGAGAGCACGGCGAGAGACACATTTAACACGAAGAGTGCTCCGTTTGACGTCCTGAACTCTATGACAATTGCGTCACACGAGTGACAGCAAACCCTACAAAGTAGCCCAAAACATATTTTTACGTCAAACACGGACCGAAGACGCCATCGGTATTCCTAATACCTTAATTGAGACATCTGCAAAATTACCCGCTGTATGAATGTTCAATAAAGAAAAGAAATAAATATCGGTAGTGGCCAGGCCCCTCTAGGTATGACACTTGAAATAGCTCTCCCAACACTCCAACAACTGCAGCTTTATTTCCACAGGCTAACCTTCAAAGAGATCATATAAAAATGTTTTGACATGAAAGCTACAAAATAATGTCAGCTCCAAGAGTGGGAATCTCTGGCTCCAAAACCTGTTGTTCCCTGCTACAAGAGCTGCTCCCAATCGCCACTTGTCAGTTCCACCACTGGGTACCTTGCTAGTGCCACCTGTATTTTAAGGTGTTCCTACGGTAGACTATAATTATACTTTACTTGCAATTCAAAGTGAGAAGCTGGCGAAAATAACGTCGTAACGTTGTCGGCATTGGTCATAACGTTAATTACGATCTTGTCCTCACCGAATTCCGATGAGAGGGATTGTACAAAACTTGTTCCTATATCTTAGTGATATTGAGTTCTGCTTGCAGAGTGACTCGATCTGCCTGCTTTTCCAGTCTTTTCAGGCCCGATGTCAATCAGGTCCACGAGTTCGAAATAATTTTTTTTTTAAATTTAATTCTATTGGCGGACGTGTTTCAGTCAGTTTACACTGATTTTCGGTAGGTAGCCAGTTCTCTCAATTATCATAAGGAAAATAATCAAACTTACAAATAATTCTTATGTGGAAACTACTAATTCGTAATTGCAGTTTTTTTGCTTCTTTTTGTAATTTTAATTGGCTTATAACTCCCAAAATAATTCAAATTTCCTGAAAAAGTAAACACGTTTTTTTTTATAGGTTAAAAGCGTTTAAATTAGAAGGAATATAAAACCACGAACGCCAAGACGTTTTTTCCCCGAGTGGGGACAAAACGTAAATTAATCTGTTGGAGATTGATATAGCACGGTCCATTCTAACTCCACTCTAATAAGCTATACCTGCCACTCAGATGCATTGTAAAGTTCACGCCTCCTTCCAATCATCCAAGTCAGGCACGCAGCCAGGATTTTGTTTGGGGGGGGGGGGGGGCGGGGTCCATGACAAAATGCCGTATGAGGGGGAGGGGAGAGGAGGCCCCAGCAAATAGAAGATTTCGGGGGGGGGGGGCCCGGGCCCCATAGGCCCCCCCCCTGGATACGTGCCTGATCCAAGTGGGCTTGGTATGTTGACCCGAAGAAGCACGAGTATGCTTACCTCTATATAACCGCTGGACTGCACAACTGCAGCAGACTGTTTTACTTTTGTTTATTCTTGATTGTCTGTCTATGCATCTTTGTTGTTTTTAACCCACGCTCGTTCTTAAGACAAAATCTAAAAATGGATACGCGCACAGACTTAACTGCCATAGATGAGCTAAAGAAGGAACTAAAAGCGGAAATCGCTGACCTAAAGGAGAGCGCCGATTTTTGCTCCAAATCAGCTGATGAGTTTGAAGTCGCCATCGGAGAGCTAAAAAGCATCAAGGCACAGTTATGCCAGCTAAACACCACAAATCAGCAACTACTCAGCGAGAACAAGGAACTGAGGAGCAACCTGGAGGAACCGATGAACCGAATCGCTGAACTGGAGCAGTACAGCAGACTAAAGAACTCGGAAAGAAAAGATATCCCTCTCGACCCAAACAAACATGTCCGTGATGTGGTGAAACAAGTGTCTGAAGCACTGTTGGTTCCTCTAGAGCTGCCAGACGCGGACACCTGTCACAGGGTGCCCAGTAAAAAACCCTACCAGCAGCATATTGTCGTGCAGTTCACCACACGCCAAAAGAGAGACGCAGTGTTCTATGCGGCTAAAAAGAAACGATTAACTTCCGCGATGATCGGAATTCCCGGTCAACCGTCTCCAATCTTTGTAAATGAACATCTCACTATGTTGAACAAGAGGCTCTTGAGTGAAGCACTCAAGAGCCTCTTGTTCAACATAGTGAGATGTTCATTTACTAAGGTGAATTGCACGACAATATGCTGCTGGTCGGGTTTTTACTGGGCACCCTGTGACAGGTGTCCGCGTCTGGCAGCTCTAGAGGAACCAACAGTGCTTCAGACACTTGTTTCACCACATCACGGAACATTTTTGTTTGGGTCGAGAGGGATATCTCCTATTTCCAAGTTCTTTAGTCTGCTGTACTGCTCCAGTTCAGCGATTCGGTTCATCGGTTCCTCCATTCCTCCAGGTTGCTCCTCAGTTCCTTGTTCTCGCTGAGTAGTTGCTGATTTGCGGTGTTTAGTTGGCATAACTGTGCCTCTATGGTTTTTAGCTCCGGTGGCAAAAAAGGCATAAAAGAACAAGAACTGAAAATTTGTATGGATAAAGAATGGAAAGGTGTACGCTAGAAAAGCAGAAAACCGTAGGATTATAGATATAAAAACTGTATCAGACATTGCAAAAAATTACTTAGGACGCCATGGCAGACGTGGATTTTAACTTTCCTGAACCAGAAGTGCCCTGTGGCTATTACAACACAGACACCTTTAACAAACTTTACAGTTTTGATAAAACTTGCATTTACACTTTTCATGTAAATGCATAAAGCTTGCAAAAAAAAAGAAAAAAAGAGACGGTATTGAGATATTTTTCACGTCCTTAAAGCTTCAGTTCGATGCACTATAATGTTCACAGAAAACATGGTACTCAGCCAAAGCATTACCATCCCCAGCTATACGTGCCTACATATCGATCGAGATAACAAGCCCGGGGGTGGTGCTGCTATCTATCACAGGTCAGCGAGCTACAGATGACCGAAATTGATAAATGCTCTGTATGTACTGCTGACATTGAGTGTCTTGCTGCGCAACACCGTGACACATGCTTCGTAGTGAGAAACGGAGAAACGAGCACTTTCTTGTCGCCCACATCATCAGCGGAAAGACCACTTCCAGAAACACGAAGAAAACACGACGCTGAACCACACACGTCAATAACCGAATCGCAACATATGCCGCGTGGCCTGCCGCTGCACACTTCCGGCTTCGGAAGTGTTGCATAGGGCGGCCACGCTGCTGCTAGCTTCACGCGGCGGTACCGTGCGTGCTTCCATACATTCGGCGTTCGTTACCATGGTGACGGCTATAAAAGCAGACGGACTTTATGTTGCGGAAGAACGCTGCGGCGCAGCGATACCAGGTGCGTTCTGAAGGTCCATACGCACATTCGCGTTTGAACGCGTTTGAGTGCGTTGCGGAGTCCTTGCGGCCAGGCGCGGTCGCTTGCGGTACGACGCGCGCCTTCCCGCAAGGCTCGGTAGCGCGACGCAAGCGAGTAGAGACTCGCTCAACTTTCCGAAGCGTTGCGGTGCGTTCGACCAATCAGAAGCCGAGAGAGGAGAGGAGGGTGACGTGTCCGCTCGCGCCACTCGGCCGACTCGGCGAGACGTATCCGGTTCCGCTCGCAGTGCTTGCTTTTTCGTTTTGGGGAGCGGTGGGGACTGGTTTTCCCAAGGCTGCGATGTTCAAGTTCGACAAAATGTCGGGAAAGCCAGCGGGATTGTCCCAAGATCGAACACTTCGGCGCTGTCGCTGGGCGCCGCCATGTTGCCGTGGATTTCGTTTACTATTGGTGAGCCGCTAGCGACGATAGCGCGTTCTTATTGGCTATTGACTGCGGTTGACTGCGTGTCAGCGCAAATGTGCGTACAAGCTTGGCGCAAGCGCTCTTCGCAACGCAACGCGTCCGCTTGCCGCTACGGAACGCACCGCGCTCAAACGCTGATGTGCGTATGGCCCTTAAGGGGGACTCAAGCCGTTTTTGGGGAAGCTACTTTTTGGTGCGATGGCGTTAAGGAAGTGTCAGTGAATGAGTATCTTCAGTTTTAGAAGGCAGAACCGCCATATTAATCACGCAGGAATAAAATACGTGCGGGCTCTTTTCTGTACTTGCGAGGACCAATGAAATTATCGTATGTTTGAAAATTTTGGCGGGCTTTCTTTCCCCGCTGCGTTGGAAACAACCGCAGCGGCAGACCAATCACAGGTCGAGAACTGGTGGCGCGCGTTGCATGCCGGTCGTGCCGGTCGCGTACCGGCCGGCCGGCTTCTTCTCGGCGAACATGGCGTCGGTGGTGATCGTTGGCGTGGTGGAAGCTCATCGTTCCGCATAAAAGCACTGTCCTTGACTGTGAATTTTCGTTGTGTGTCGCTACCCAGGTGAAAATTCAAAAAGTGGGACCACTTTAAAGTGGTTTATGGAACTGGTCCCACTTTGCAAGTGGGACCACTTTGTAAGTGGCACCACTTTGGAAGTGGGACCAGTTCCATAAACCACTTTGGAAGTGGGACCACTTTGAAAGTGGGACCACTATGAAAGAGGGACTACTTTGGAACCGGGACCACTTCAGATGTAGGAACTCTTAACTTGTGGACTCTGTTATTGAGGTCCTTCCCAGATAAAAATAACCATTCGGTCCAATTGGTGTCCGACAATTGGAACCAATGGGAAACCCGTTTGTGATTTCGGACTTCTCATTGAAAAAATACCAATTGGTCGCACTTGTCGAAACCCGATTGAGTGTTGCCAATTTAAACCCACTGAGCACCGCTATGTGGGAAAACTGCTCATGATTTGTGACAAATGGACAATGAGAACACTAGTAGACAATTTTTGACATTTTTATTGAAATTAAGACGTTCACTCATTCTGCCTCCTCTTGCTCGGGCGTCGTCCTGTTCAGGCATTGCCCTCTGGTTCGGTGGTTTCCTCCTGATCCAATTTTTTCTCTGTAGCTTTCCTAAGAGCACCAAGAGGGTTAAATTACTTCATGGGATATAAGCGTTCATATTCAGCTTGAGATAAGCAACAATAACCCTTTTCCTTCATAAAACATGACTGTTTATTTCTGTAGAAATCGAGACTTTGAGGTGGAAGCAGAAGGCGGCCACAGCTGCCTAACACTGCTTTGCAGGCGGCATTTTGGACTGTCAGAAATATGGATCCACTAAAATTCTATTTTGCTTGAAGGAGAGCGGTCGGTAATATGTGCAGTACATCCACGATCGATGGGCAAATTCTGGTAGAAGATAATTAGGAGCATGTATTTTTACGTTGCAAAGAAAAAGAACTGTAACCATGTTGACTATGTCAGATTCCATACTTAGGATACTCAATGACTAGCTGTTCCTTATGAGCCACTGAGGCATTTTCTGCTGCAAGGGGTTAGGACAGTTAATATGCTACAACTATACACATACTGCAGTGGTTAGAGACAAATTTCTGGTGTGTCCTCAATTTCAATAAAGTTCTCCAGCGGAAGCTTTAGCTCCAGCTCTAAAGCGACATTCAGTTTTACAAAAATAAGTTTCCAGTGTACTGCGTCTTTCTGAGCTAGAAAAGAGAATAGAGTTTTTTTAACCGCAAAAATAAACTACAGATCGTGGCGAGCTTAAACCAGAACGTAACCCTAGCAGTTGGTGCATCACGCCAAAGTTTTGAAACGTAGAAGCAATTTTCTGAAAATTTCAATGACTAACCTGTTGCATCCCGTTAGCGTCTCTTCGCTAAAACATGATTCGTCCGTGTGATATAGACCCCAAAGTTTCAGGACCTACTAGTGTTATTTTATCATAAAGAA
This sequence comes from Ixodes ricinus, assembly GCA_037355805.1. Lineage (NCBI taxonomy): Eukaryota > Metazoa > Arthropoda > Arachnida > Ixodida > Ixodidae > Ixodes > Ixodes ricinus. The sequence goes on from JAZHYW010009542.1 coordinate 102,582, forward strand.
TTAACAGCGAATTTCGGAGACACTAAACCTCATTTCCTCATTAAAAATTTCCCAACAATCCCTCCATAACTGTTCCATCAGACAACTCTAAAACTGTGTCAGTGCTTTCAGGAATCTATAGTATATTTTGGAGATGCTTAAAACACTTTTGTTTAGCACTTGCACCCGATTACACTGGATAGACTTTATAATAATAATAATAGTTTATTTTCCATGAAGCATGGTGGAGCAAAGGGTAAAGCCTCAAAGGAGGCTTGACCAGCCCTCGGCCCTGACAGCTCCAAAAATTCTCTTCTGTAAAGTTTCATCCGGTCAGGCTCCTACCCTATACTGACCATAAATCTAAAGGTGTCTAGGCATATTTATTAATCCGAAATTGCCGATTTGCAATGCAGCAAGCGCCAAGAAAAGAAACAAAGAAGTTTCCTTACCTTGCTCCCATAACCGTTTGTTATCCATCCTTCGCGCTCCAACGAAGTGGCAGGCCCAATTAAGTAATGATCACCGTACTATTCAGCACTCGCAGCAATAAAACATAACATAACTTTCTTGAATCTCTGCCGTAAACATGCATTGATGCAGATGCCATAAGTGCCATCGGTGCAACTGATGCCATGTGTGCGCGCCCGTTCGCGGCGGCCATCTTTGCCCAGTGTATACAGACGCTTCTGACAATTCGCGCCAATTCCAGCAAAAAAAAAACAAAAAAACGCGACATTGAGCAAAAAAAAAAAACAATCCTGCCATATTCAATTGACATGCACAAGTTTTCCTCATTTTGAGATTTAAAAAAATTATGTGAAAGTGCTCTTAATTGCAACGCCCAATGATTGGGTTGAATCCCAATAAAATTATTTACCACTTGGAATTTATTTATTTCACTTGATGTTGGGATTATTAAATACTCAATGAAAATATTATTACGATTGGTACCATTTGATATTCTAATTAGACCCAATGGGTACTTTGAACTGGGAGCTGCCAAAAACAAAATGTTTTCTCCACACGACTTTAATCAAAACATTACCCAATTTAAAGTAATCGCGCGTTTACAAGCCTATTTTAATGTGTAGTGCAAACTACACCTGTTCAATAAAAAGAAAAAAAGTGTAGCCACTTGGAAATTGTAAGTGGGACTATTTGACTTAAAGTGGGAAATTACAAGTGGGACATCTGAACCAAAGTGGGACCATTTGGAAGTAAGCTGGGAACACCTAGAGTTAAAGTGGGACCAGTTGGAGGTAAAGTGGGACCAGTTGCAATGTAACAGTGGGACCAGTTGGAGGTAAAGTGGGACCACTTAGAATGAAGTGGGACCACTTGTAAAACCACTTTAGAATTTTCACTTGGGTATGATAACCCAGCACGTACTAGAAGGGAAGATCCACCTACTCGTGCGGCGATGTCGTGGCGGCACTCTCAAGACAGCAGAAACGCCCGTGCCGTCGTGCTTATTTACTTCGACTACAGTGGTGCTTTCTAGGCATTTGTGTCCTCGAACATCGCCCGGATTTCTTATTTGGCGCATTTCATGCGTGTGCTCAAGTTCAAGGTATTACTGGCGCGTACCGTATAAAGGATGCGAATTTTCAGGCGTTTTCATCACCGGAGAAAAGTGATTAGTGTTAGCAATCCTGAACGCTCGCAACGTCTATCTGATCACGAAATCATATTTCTACATTGCTATATCGCTGCTAAGATTACATTGTCTTTTATAATCGTAGAAAAGGCGTGTGGCGATATTTGTACTATTGTAATGTCGTGTATTAGAGTCGTGATCGTCCAAGACGGCGTACTGCATCTTTTATTTTATTTTTTTCATCCACCGTAGCCTGCAAGCCTATCAAGAAAAATAATAATAAAGCTGTTGGCTATAGAGAACTGTCTGTCTATATTCTGTTACGGCATTGAGTAGCAGTGCGTCCCCTTTTAGAGGGGCCGCTGAAACAGCTGACGGCGGCGTATAGAAGCGGTCGCCGTGTTGACCACCCGCTGCGCTTGTTGTAGCGGTCGCGGCGTCCGGTTGCAGCGGACGCAGTCGTAAATACGCGCTCGTTGCACATGTCTGAACCAGCCTTCCCTCCGTCCTCCCGAGGCGAAAGTCAACGTGGCGACATCGCTTGACATCACGTACCAGAGGTAACGCTGCGATGTCAAACGTTGGTTTGGTTAGGACTTGCCCAAACCGCAAAACGCCCGAAAAGGTCTGCGTTTCGTCGTCCTCGGAACCCGAACATGACTCCGAAGCGCTGCTATCGTCCACATCGCACGTCGGAGTGGCGTCATAGGAAATCATCCCCAGGTCGGCTGTCCGCCGAAGAATTTCAACCTCTAACGGCGTCAGGTCCTCGAGCGTAGAAAACTCCGCCATGATCGAAGCAATCGAAGCTCGAATGACAAAGAGGTTCAGCCGATGCGGCTACCTCGGGATCACTGCGCGACGGAACGTCGTCCAACGCCATTGGCCCGAGATCCTTTGATAAGCGTGCGAGGACCAATGAGAGTGGTTTCGTTTTCGGATGGATCCGAGGTTTGGCGGCCTTCAATTACATTTTTATTAAAGAAATAATCACCGTATGACTATACTTTTTGGTTTTTAGGGATACTTAGGGCGTCTAAATTCAGCTGTCATCATCAAAACACGAACTCAAAAACCACTTGAGTGTCCGCTTCAAAGGATACTTCATCGAAATTTGAAATATTCCCGTCGTGTTCAAAAATAGGTTGAATATGATCCACAATATCCGTAAATGACAATCGAACGTTTGTATTTTGATCCTGGTGGCTGTATTTTTCGTTATAAACGGCCCACTCTGGCAAGCGCTCGAGAAGGCCCAGCGCAATCGTGACGTAGGTCGTCTCAAGACGAGCAAAGCTACGGCGAGGCTGACGTCGAGAGGATGGCCTAGTCGTTCCAGCCACCGAAGCGGCTGCTGTTGTACGAATTTTGAGTGACGCGTTAATCTTCTATAATCTTGTAGGGGGACAATAGCGACTTCTGCGACACACAAAAGGAATTCTCGGGAAGAGGGGAGTTCCTCTTTGCCCCCTTCTCTCGTCGTGGCCGGAGGCGAGACGACCTCCGTCACTAGCTGTCAAGGTTCCTAGACGAGCATTACAAACGAGGCGTTATCGACATCCACCAGGTGCTCTTTGCTAATCGTTTAATTCGTTTTAAAATTCCTTTTCGTGTCTTTTTCAACAAGAGATTGGTCTGTCTGATGTGATGATGCTCCACTGAAGACGAATAGACCAAGAAATAAGCGCCGAAATTTCGTTGTAGTATCCCTTTAAGGCACTTCCCGCATGCTTTTCAATTGACGGAAGGCGAACAAAAAGAGTTTGAAATAAGGACTTAACGCAGAAGGCTGCATTTCTCCAGCGCCTCATAATTTGACGAGCCTGGCACGAAAAGCATATTTTTAGACCGGAGTTTGGAGATAGTTTTTTTTACAACAACATGGGTCTAAAGTATCAATGTGCCGTGTTTTGTTTTTTACAGCGAAGCTGTTAAGGACTAGTTTTCCCAGTTTCGTATCCGTTACCAAACAAATGTCGACACAAAAACAATACGAAGAAGAAGAAGGAAGATGATGATGATGATAATGACGACGACGACGACGGACGATGATGATGATGCGGCTGTTCCCTTTAGATCGGGCGGGCTCGAACAATATTCATGCCCAAGCCTGGGGGCATTTGCGTGTTATTGCCCCCTAAGGTAGATCTTTTTCCACCAGTCCTCTAATCGTCTCTTTGTTGCCTCGACAGACGGCCTATGGGGGCCGCTGGAGGCCGTAGTCTCGTTCGAGGCAGGCCTGTCCGCTGGTGCGGCTGGCCTAACCTCAATGGTTTGGTGTCCATCTCTAGTAACAGTGAAGCCCAATACTTCGGCAAGCTCCAGAGGGCTTTGAAGGTCTCGGTCGTTGTCTCGTGACCGGGATGGCCGGAGTCCTGCACATTCCAGTACAATGTGTGCTACTGTTTCGTCGTGGGCCCCGCACACCCGGCACACGCTCGTGGTCACGGTAGAATCAAAGTGTCGTCTGTAAGACAGAGTCCTTAGTGCCCCGGCTCGTGCCTCAAATAGCAAACGACTACCCAGGCTATTATCGTATAGCCTAGCCTCCGAGCCGATGGTCCTCTTGTTTGCAACATACACATCGAGCGTAGTCTTCGATTGGGCATCTTTGAGCCACTGCTGTGTTTCCTGGTCGCGAACCTTTTCCGGACCTCTCTTTCCCATTCCGTGGCCGACGACGCTTGGACAGGGTCGGCAAAAAAACCGTACTTGCTTTCGAGCTGGTATAGGCGTTTCTGCCAGCGGGTCTGCAGCCCAGTCAGTTGAGTGTACCTGAACAGCCTTTTGGCCCACCGGCAGGTGTCCATATGTCGGAGACGTCCGTCGTAGGCGATTTTGCTGGTAGCTTCACGGGCTTCAAAAGAGGACCATCCCAAATCACCCTGGACAGCCTCATTTGCTACTGTACCATGACAGCCTAGCGCTTGGCGCCCGACCTCCCTCTGCCTACGTTCTATGTGAGCTCGGATATCTCCAGGGACACACACCACAGCGTTAGCAAAAGTCAGTCCTGGTACCACCACCGCCTTCCACAGCTCCCGGGTCACAACGAATCTATTGCAACTCCAGAGATTCCGTCTGCGGAGAATGCTGGTTCCTCTGATGGCTGCTTGGCGGAGATGGGCGTGGTGCTCTTGCAAGTAGTCCTCTGTATTTGTGAGTGTAATGCCCAAGTACCTGTACGAGTTCACTACAGGTACACAGTCCACCCCGAGTCGAAGACTGCCAAATGTTGGATCTTGTGGACCTGCAAACAGCACCGCTGCTGACTTGTTGGCGTTGAATTTCAATCCAAGTCCTGTTGCTACCTCGGTACAGATATCTAGGAGTTTCTGCATGTCGCAGACTGATGCCGCGGTCAGTACTACATCGTCTGCGTAGGTAAGTCCGGGTAGAACCCATTCGACGGTCAAACCATCTTCTAAGTGAGCCAACGAGAAGCCCAGTCCAGATCGGATCAGTTGCGTTTCGAGTCCGGTTACGTAAAGCATGTACAATAGTGGAGAGAGCGGGCACCCCTGGCGTAAGCCCCTTGTCACCAGCACTTCCTCAGAGTTAGCCTCACCTAACTTTGTCCTAACCGTGTTGCCACTGTATAGGCGGTGGATGAGGGTGACCCACTCTGGTCGCATGTCAAGATGTTGTAGTCGACATATCAACTGGGCATGTGGCACACTATCGTAGGCCTTGGCGATGTCCAGAAAACAACATATTAGGGTCCTCTGTTCCTTGCGGGCCACTTCAATACATTGTGTTAGCGTAAACAAATGATCTTCCAACCGGCGACCTCGGCGAAAACCTCCTTGAAGTTCCGTAAGCAAGCCTTCCACCTCTGCCCATGCAGTCATGTGCTCCTTCAGAATATGTACGAAAGTTCTTATATATCGTGCTGGTCACAGTCAGTGGTCTGTAGTTGCAGAGGTGACGCTGGTCACAACCTTTTTTGGAACGAGAACGACTTTGGTTGTCCTCCAGTCTCCAGGAACTGGAGGAGAGTATATCCCATTTTGTATATCCCATTTTTTTGTGAAGCAAATGACATAGTGCCTTTTGTTAGTGCCTTTTAATGTAAAATCAGTCATTATCCCTAAATTTTCTGATTTCAGCGGAGTTGCGTTTAACGTAGGTAATTTCTTACACTATTGCTGAACAACATGATGCTGTTATATAAAATCTGTTCGTAAGCCCACAAACAACAGAGTGACAGAGACCACTCACGACCCAGGAGCTTTTTATTTGAGGTGCAACCCCACCATGCATACCGTCTGGTTTCATTCTTGACGTGTTTAATACTTTCTTTTCATATATTCTAGTCATGAAGTTAATTTTAAATTAAATAACTATTTCTTAACAATTCTCTAATGTCTCCATATATACACTTATTCTTAGTTAGTTCATTATTCAACTTTTATTAGACCAAAGTTTTTGATATTGAACAATTATTTTCTCGACTTATAACGTCTCAATGTCCACAATAATTTGAATTAAGCGGTCTGCTGGATATAGTGAATTAAAATAGTAAGCAATGAGCTGTACAGAAATTGCTAATAAAAAAATAAAAGTTGAAAATACTATTTTGTTTTCGTGCAATGAAATTGGAATCACGAACTGACGAAAATAACGAGACATTGAAGTATGAAGCATCTTCATGCTTCATACCTTAATAGATATGCAGAAACTGCATATCGATAGATATGCAGAAACTGCATATCGATAGATTACAAGTGAAGTCGAGTATTCAATTGCAAACTTTTCCCATTCAGTTGCAGCAGGTTGCAGTTTTCAATTATCAAACACAGATGGTGGCACATGTTCAAGAAGAGCTTGATTTGCACTTGTCGTCATGTGCCACTTGGAACACCACGCGAGAAACAAATGGCACCAGACGTGTGGGTGTCAGATGCCTGAATGCTTACAGTGGGCGAGCGGGGAGATGTGAAAACAATCGCGAGGCTGCGAGTGGACCACAGCTGCCTTTGCACTGTGGTTTAAGGGACTAGAAGACTAGGATTAAAAGAGTCGCCATTAGATCAGGACGATTTTCACGTTTTGTTCGGACCACGCAGAGCTGATAGTGTAGGCAGCTGCTCCTTTGCAGGAAGAAGGTGCAGCGGGGCCGCGTTCCCAGAGAGCTCGTGCATCGAGAAAGAAGTGAACGGCCAGGGATGTCAATTTGAGGAGAAAGAAGCATACCACACAGTATCGATGTGCCACCACACACTATTTATTGCATTCGTGCATGGGTCTGGAAGGCAACCCCATCGCCATCTGTTGGGTCAGAATCACACTAACGAAGGGCGGGTTGCACACCTCAGCGGCTGGGAGTTCGTGCACTTCTCCCAAAAATAGCACACGGCCGGTTGCCTTCTCGCGGATGTAGAAAAGGAAAGGTCCATTCACGGTGAAAGATGTTGGAAGCATCCTTCCACCTCTCACTTTTGTTGCAGCGCCAGCAACCGTGCCTTCTTCGTTGACCTCGATGGCTGCCTTGTGCTGGACTTCGGTTACCATCAGCCCTTCGTCGCCAGTGATTCCCGACAGGTCAGCGTCAGAGAAGATCGAACGCACACCCAACTTCTTCAGAACAGGGACGAGGCCGTACTCCGTTTTCAAGTTGAACTTAGGAAGTTGAATCTTGACAGTCTCCTCTTTCAAACTTCCCTGGATTTTTTCTATGCTCTCGACAGTCATGGCGTCCCGGAGTTTGGGAAGTCCCTTTCTTTCACGTGGAAGCACGATTACCATGCCGTGTCTGTCCCCTTTGTAGGACAGTTCTATGGCTGCAAAGTCGGGTTCAGAGGTGAACGGTACCTTGCAGACTCGCGTCATGGTTTCTACCTTAACCTCCTGAGATCCTTTGTTGTAAAATGGAAGCCGGGAGGTATTGTTGGGATCGAAAGAGGTGTTCCCCTTACAAAAACAGGTCTCAACATTCTTTTTAATTTTTTTAGACTTCTTATTGACTTTCCGGGATCCTATTGAATTCCTTTTTAAACGCACTTTGTTTTGATTATTGTCAAAAAACTTTCAAAAGAAAAAATACAGATTTTTTTCTGTAGACTTATTTATAAAAAAATTAAAAAGAAGTTGTAATGACGTTTTTCTGTAGGTTATTTTCTAAAAAATTCAAAAGGAAAAACAAGATTTTGTTTTGTAGACTTTTTTATAAAAAAATTAAAAAGAAGTTGTAACGACGTTTTTTTTTCTAGGTTTTTTTCTAAAAAAAACAGAAAGCTTATTGACATTATTTCTTTATATTAATTTATAAAAAATAAGAAAAAAACAATTTTTTATTATTTTATATGGTCTGTGGTCCTGTGCGGGGTCCGGCATGACGACGATGGACGTATGGTTCCATAAACCCCTATAAAAATCTTTTTTGACTTTTTATTGAAAATGTGTTGACTTCTTGTTCACTCTGATTACTTTCTTTTGACTTTAACTTCCTGTTAACATGGTCAACAGAAAGTTTGTTGATTTTGTGTTAAAACTTTTTGATTATTTTCTTCTGCCTGAGTCAAAAGAAAAGCTGTTGACTTTCTATTAACTCTACGTTGATCTTTTTCTGCTGACTGCCTGTTGAAAGTGTCATCAGAAATACTGCAGACGTTCTGTTTAGTTCGTGTTGAAAATATTCAGTTGACTTTCTGTAGCCAGTGTCAATAGAAACGCTACAGACTTTCTGTTGACTTTTTATTGAACATGGTACATATTGACTAAATGTCAAAAGTCACTAAGTTTCGCAATAGTCCCTGACAAGTTGAGAACCGTAGGGAGGAGCTTCAGTTCTCCTGCCTCCAGCGCGAGCCTTCTATCCTTGACAACGCTTCGACGTCTCGCGCCCCTCGAGCTCGAGCGCGCAGTCAAAGCATGACGGAAGGCATGGGGCGCGTGCTGGAGGCCGGGCGTTAAAAAACACGCCCTGCCATCCTCACTTTGTAGGTGACTATCGTGACTTTATTGACCCAATCAAACTAGTCAACTAGTAAAGTAAAGCAAAATAACTATTTTAAAGTGGAGCAACCGCCTTGACTGGCTTCCTCCTGAGTGGTGCTATGCAGAGAAGCGATAACATTTGTTCTAGGAGCCGTTTTTGTGGATGTTGTTTTAGCGACTACGCGAAATTATTATTAGTTGTACCAATGCTTTTTAGTAAGAGATAGAGTCCACGAACTTCGAAACACTGTCTTCCCTTTGACAGACTTTCGAGAAGGAGATAGGACACTTGGAACCTTAGTAAGTGCTGAGGTGGTCACCGGCCAAATGATTACCTTCAATATGTAGGCTATATAAGGCTCTGGAGCAGTGAACGGGACTGTGTTTCTGGTGTTGAGTGTTTCATGATGTTTGTGTTTGTTTCCAATGCTAATTTGTGGGATGTGTATGTACCAAAGGGACACTATTTCCTAACAGAACTCAAAATATGTATTAAAAAAAACTGACTGTCTTTTTTTTAACGTCAATCTGCGGTTCCGTCAAAAGGAATTCAACAAAATTTAAGTAAGAAGGAATTCTATAAAATGTATGTAAGAAGGAATTCTAAAAAATTTAAGTGGCCAATTTTAACTAGGAGTTAAACAGGTTGTCAAAATAAAGTCTATAAAACATCAAAAAAGTTTAAAAAGAAATTCAATACGATTCTAGAAAATTTTCAACAGAAATGCAAAAGAATTTAACTACAGATTTTTGTAAGGGCCATAGCCCCTTGAAGTAAATGGCATTGAAGCGCCATTACGGTGTCTGCAGGAATTTCAAAGCCCGAGATCTTGCCTCTGGTCTTGTTCTTCACCCACTCGTTAACCTCGGATTCCACGGTAAGACTTTTCTGCCCCAACATCCACCGACCGGAACATTGCCGCGAAGGTGTCAACGAGCTCCTTCTGGTAACTTTCGAGGACTTTCAGCGTTTTTTTCACAAAGACTGCATTGGCTATCATCAAACTTACATTGTCATCAGTCTGTTGTGTTTGCCAAAATCTTTTTGTAAGACTCCAGTATAGATTCTCTACTGGACAGTCCCGCTGCGGTGTGGCCGAGAGCAGTAGAAAGTTCTGCTTCGGACTTGCCCCTGGCGCCGGCGTAGACCATAGCGAGTGCGACGGAGATGCTGGTTGGCGAGAAGAAGAGGTTCGATTCCGGGTTTTTGCTGCACAGTTCCTTGAGAAGTTTGAGGGCAAAATAATTCTGGGCTCGGGCGAGCTTCATGTCGCTATCTTCAGCATTGCATTCGCTATCTCCTGCTTGCAGAAGGAACAAGGCGAGAAACACCTTTCCGGCAGACATCATCGAAACTGGACTTTCGTCTGTTATTCCATGTTCCCTATTGTATATAGTTATTCATTCATGAACAATGGGCTTCTTCGATCGTGGAAACCTTCGGAATAGTTAGCCAATGAAACAATACATGTCCATGTATATTTTATAGGTGCTCGTAACTTGTTCACCAGTCAAGGATACGCGGAATCCGTAACACTAAGTATGTGCAAGGTGAACGTAACAGCGCACAAAAAGACGAGGACAGAGAAAAGTAACATGCAGAACACACAAATGCTGTCATCATACCAACTCGCCCAACTTACAACACTTCTGCAAGTATGTGCAACCTTCAAGCCCTAAGAACAGTCATTTCATATTCATACTATTGTTATCCGTATTCGAATGCTGTCATTGAGTTTTCCGGAGCTTTTGTTAGGTTCTCCACTTGCTTGTCTCGCTTATTTTATGGCGTCCTTAAACGGGCTAGAAGAAAACCTATTCAAGATGTACCCTGGTGTTTATTACATTAACAAGCTGAGCGGTCAGAATTTCTGCGATTCGAAATTGAACTCCAAGAACAATAATCACGGCAAATAAATTGCTGTTTTAATTTTTTATTGTTATTTAAGGATACGCGGAATCTGTAAAAATAAGTATGCGCACCCTTCAAGCCCTAAGAATACTCATTTCATTTTCATATTATTGTGATCCGTGTTCGAGATGCTGTCACTATAGTTTTCCGGAGCTTTTGTTAGGTCCTCCACTTGCTTGCCTCCCTTGTTTTATGGCGTCGTTAAACGGGCTAGAAGGAAACCTCTTTAAGATGTACTCTGGTGTTTCTTACATTTGCAAGCTGAGCGGTCAGAATTTCTGCGAATTGAAATTGAACTAAAACAGCAATAACCGCGGCAGATATGTTGCTGTTGTTTTTTAAATTTTTTTATTTAAGTGTGTCTTACCTACCTTTACAGCTGGGGCGACAGAAGCAAAACGCATTGCTCCCTATACGGCATAGAGTTCAGAGCAGTACAAGAGGGGATGGTCTATGCACGTAAAACGTATAAATGCCTTCAGATACAAGTTTCAAGTTATAACCCGGCTCCAACACGGTTTCCGACCTAATAAATCTACCTCAAGTGCTGTTCTAACACATAGTCAAGCAATGAACCACTCACGTAACGACAACAATGTTAGTCTGCGTTTTCAATCTTAAAAAAAGCTTTTGACACGGTCGATCATTCCATTCTACTTAACAAATTGGAGAGAGACAGGTTTAGGGGTTAATCATTAAGCTTATTAAAAAGCTATTTAACTTCTCGCTTTCAATATGTCTCCATGTCGAATTGTCAATCAAATATTAGGCCAATCACAACAGGGATTCCGCAGGGATCAGTGCTGGGTCCTGTCCTCTTTTCATTATATGTCAATAATCTCTCAAATTTACTTATTAATTCCCAAATGATAATGTACGCAGATGCTACAGCAATTTACTACACAAATAATTTGTTGGACATTAATAGTATAATCAATGAAGAACTGATTATTGTCCAGGATTGGTGCAACTACAGGGTGAAACAAGGAGACGGCAGGCTCTTTAAATCGACCGGAACATTCGGTTTCTTAACCTATCGCGCTACGACTTTGTGCAGCGTTGCCTATAGATGGTGCATTTTTTTTGTAAAATTTGCGAAGAGCGAACTTACCTGAGGAAAAAGTAAAGAAAGAAAAAGGCTTAGCTCCTATGAAACGCAGTGACGCCACCGGTCTTCAAACAACACGGCGCCGTTTCGCACTGGGAGACAAGAGATGGCGCAACGAACGCCGCCAACGAACGAGCATACGGCGCCGAGAGCCGGCACTTTAGCAGACGATCCTTTCGACTCAGAAAGCAGCCTCGCGTTCCTGCAGGCGGCGGCAGTCGCAGAAATGCAAAAACAGGCGCGGTAACTAGCAAGGAACTGCGGTTCGCTTGTCTGCTAAAACACGCCGGCTCTCGGCGTCCGTCTGCTCGTTCGTTGGCGGCAGGTTGGCGTCGCGACCGCTCGCGCCATCTCTTGTCTCCCGTCGCGAAACAGTCACCTAGTGTGTTTGCAGACTCGGTGGCGTCTTGCTGCAGGTTTTCCATAGGAGCTAAGCCTTTTTTTCTTTACATTTTCCTCAGATTAAGTTCAGCTCTTTGCAAATTTGTACTAAACAGAATGCACCATCTGTGGGCAGACGCTGCTATTCACAAGTTCGTAGCGCGATAGGTTGAAAAACGGGAATTTTCAGGTCGATTTAAAGAGCGTTGCCGTGGCCTCCTTGTTTCACCCTGTATAACAAGTTGACGCTGAATATAAAAAGAACGAAGTATGTTATATTCTACTAAACAAAAAACAAATAAACTATGCTAACTGCGAAATTTATATTGCCAACTCTCTTCTAGAACATGTATATACATTCAAATATCTGGGAGTAATATTCGACTCACACTTACATTGGGAACATCACATCGCCTATATTTGTCAAACACTGTCATATGCTTGCTACATTCTGCTGAAGGCTCGACAGTGCTTCGACTCTTCAACCTTAAAAATTATTTACTTCTCGATATTCCACTGTTATTTAGCATACTGTACAGAAACATGGGGTACAACCTATGACACGTATCTCACGCCCATTATTGGTTTACAAAAAGGGCAATTCGAATTATAACCGACTCACGCTATACACAGGCATCGAGCATTTTATTTGATCACCTCAGCATTCTTCCACTTCATAAACTAGTAAAGTATAAACTTGCCACGCTGTTTCACAAATTAGTGACCACAAACAACCCATTTCCTATAACTATACTTCTTAAAGGTTTCCGTCAAACTAGAGCAAATTTGCCTGGACACTTTAACCTTCCACAATGCCACAACGTTTACGGGGAAAGGCTAATTCAATTCTGTGGGACAAAAATCTGGAACGCCCTATCGAACGACCTTCGAAATTCGCATACTTTTAACAAAGCACTGAAGCACTATCTCGTCTTGTCTACCTAAATCATCTTTCATCCTCATCATCGTTTCTTTGGTATTGGTAACCGAGATTAGCTTCTAATATTGTAGTAACAAGATTAGGAGTACTTTTGTTGCTTTCTACTGACATATGCCTGTCTGCTCTATGGTCTTGTGATATTTTGTTAATGAGCCCGAACTAGCCTAGCGGCTATGGGTTTATATGCTTTTTCTAATACTTTGTATACTTTTTTAGGTCAATAAAATAGGATTAAATTGAATTGAATTGAACCTCCCAAAGGTCCAGCGCCACTTGCCAGCTCGGAGCTTGAAGGCACGTGTGAAAAAAATGACCAGTTATGATCCGATCTACGACTGAACCATTGAACCGTCAAACGACAACAGTTTTGAGATGCGAGTATACACCAACTCACGTTTACAAACAAACCGGAGCGCCCCTAGTAGACGCCACCGGCGCCGCGCAGGCGCGATGGAGTGGGCAATAAGCTCGCCGTCGCCCATAAACAAACCATTGAAATGCGATGTTGTCGGCATCAGTGTGAGTCCCCCTGCCCTTTTTCGCGTTCGAAGTCGTTGATTCTACGTCTTCCTGGCAATGTCTGACTACTTGAGCGGCCTCAGCGAAATTACCGAGGCTCGTTACACCGCAAAACTTCGCGTGAATAATGTGACATGCGGCGATTCATTCCGCGTGGATGCCGCAAAATGTACGCTAAAGCCTGATTCGCATGATGAGATTTCGCTCGCTATTTTCAGTCGCGACGTCGCTCGGGCTGCAAAAGCGTGAACCGTAGCTGAGATGGTCGACGTCGATACTGAAAATCGCAAGCAGAATCGGACGAAGTGAATCAGGCATAACAAGTCGGTGATGGCCACTGGTAACAATGATCAACATCTCCTTGTATCTACTGTTTACATCGAGCCTGCTTACCAACCTTCAAACTTAAGTCTTTTGAGGCCTGCACTTACTTCTTATCGCAAGTACCGGGCCAACATTTGGTCTACGGGCCGGTGTCGTTCTAAAAGAGCAGACGACAAGCAGAAGCGTTTGAAAGAGCAGACGACAGTTCGAACGATCAGGCGGCCGTTTGAACTTGAAGACGCACTGAACGTAGTCCGCAGGTGGTCCGTACAACTTGACGGTTTTCCGGCGTTCATGTTGGAACAAAACAAATAAATCTGATGACCACAAGTATCCGTGAATTCAACCCAAAGTGCTTCCCGCCCAAGCAATCGTGGTCCGACGGCGTCTGGTTTTCCCTTTTCACGGCACATATCCACGTTCTCGGACGAACCGAGCACATGAAAACTGACCTTCAAACCTTTCTCGACTCTTTGGTACAGCCCCAGTCGCGGTGTTTTGACGAGAAGGCAGGTTTTTGTCTGGTTCCTTTCAAAACAACGCAGGAATGCACGTCTCACATGGGGACTTCCGCCCACAGCCCCAGACCGGAAGTGCGCCCGACGCGCCACCACCGCGCCGTGACGGGCGTAATATAGTTGAGTTCGTGTATACAGGCTTCAGCAATAGGTGAGCGGCGTTTTCCAACTTCCTGTTACTTGGAAATATTGTTTCACCGTTGACAAACGACGACAATGAGCTGCAACCCTGTGCAAGCATGGTTCTGAAACCTCCAGATTGCAGTTTTCAGAACTTTGCTTAGATAGGCTTGCAGATCGTCTTCGTTTGTCAACAGCAAAACAAAACGTTTGAAGGAACCGGAAGTTGCCAAACGCCGCTCACCTATTGATTGCATGTTAGTTTGCAAAGGATTTGTAGTGACTAACGAAATAGAAATGACTAAACAGCTTGTTTGTTTGCCCCACCCTAGGGTGAGCATGCCGCATTTAGTGGTTTTTGACTTGTCTGTCATCAGAGCACATGCACCACGGTATGTTAGAAAGCATGTTTAAACTGAAAACTGGGCAACCTAAAGACAGCCTGTTGTATCTAACCTTTTCAGGGTTGGGGTCGTTCTCTTATATTTGTTTTGCTTACTTTGCAGGGATGACGAAGAAACCGAACAAGGCCATCCTCGGGGTGAAAACAAGTACATTGTGTATGAAAGTTGCCTCATAGAGTGCTTCAGGCTGTGCATGACATGCTATGCACCGTCCAAGCCATCCCTCCATCTGAGTGGAAGCTGCCTCACTGTGACAACCCTGTGCCCTAAGAATCACTCGCACACTTGGTCCAGCCAACCATACGTGCGACGAAAACCGGTTGGGAATGTCGATCTCGCATCTGTTCTGCTGTTTTCCGGCTCTAGCCCTGCACCAGCTCTCAGAATGATGCGCCTGATGAATATTAGGGTCATCTCGGAACGAAGATTCCACGATTATCAACAAGCTTACCTCCTCCCTGCTGTGCAAACGGTTCGTAGATCTCTCGTCTGATTCAAGCATAGTGTAACTTACTCTGCAGCAACACTTTCTGCAGTGTGCCGGCATAATGCTATGGCAGCATACCCTACTATGAAGTGATAGGACGTGTTCTTTCATGCAAGACGCAGTGGGCACTTCCTTTGCTGACTCTTGTCCTTTTCCCAGATGCAGAGATCAGTGGCTTGTATCACATTTATGCTTTTTATCATACAAAACTGCTGATGCACTTTTGTGTAGTATCATTATCATACAGCTTCTTTTAACTGCACTGTTACAGCTGCCACAGCCTTTTTTAAATATTTCCAGGTTTGGGATAGGCAACGAGACGAGGATTTGACAGCCCTTGCGGGAGAGCCCGTGGATCTGTCAGGAGATGGACGATGTGATTCTCCGGGACACAGTGCAAATTACTTGACCTACAGCTTCTACTCCCATCGATTGGGCAAGATTGTCCACACTGAACTGGTTCAAGTCAAGGAAGTAAGAACCCTCACAATAATAGGAAAACAATTGGCTCAAAAAACACAGGAACAAGACAAAGATAGATACAAAGTCTGCGATATTTTTGACCCCTTCCATAAAAAAACTTTCTTCATTTTAGTGTCCAGAAGTAAGTGCGAGCAGCAACATGGAAAAGGAGGGCTGCGTACGAGGAATTGCTTTCCTGAAATCGAGGAACATCCTGATTCGCTCATTCACAACGGACAGGCACTCGAGCATAAAGGACTATATGAGAATACACCAGCCCACAATCTTGCATCTGTTTGACGTGTGGCACGCTGTGAAAGGTGAATGCGAACATTGTCTTTTAATATAACGAAGACCAACCTGCAGCTCTGTCTTTTGCGTGTTCTATTTCCTACCCTAGAACCTTCTGGGATATTGCTGTTGTGCTTATTATAAATTGTTTAAAAGCAATCTCCATTACCAACTCTTCTATTTGGTCTCTCCAAGTGAGCAGACGAAAGGATGAAATACCTGGCACACCTCATAAGAACACTTTACAGAGAACCGAATACAACTGGCCATTCCACAGCCTCTGACGACAATTATCCTGCGACTAGCTGGAGTGCGAGGCTAAATCTTCCCTATTCCCCTCATGACATGCGACTATTGCTGTAGCAATTCTCTCTGGGTTCCCAAGTAGAGCTTGCTTGCACTGCATGCAAAGTAGGGCATTCGGAAGCGGGGCATTAACATCAAGCAAACATCTTTGTCCTGGAACTTATATTGCTGCAGGGATCAGGAAGAAGTTGGCTGCAGGCAGCAAATGTGCAGATTGCAAGGACGTAGCACCCTGGGTGAGCCCCGTGTGCAACCACTTGTGGTGGTGCGCAAGTGCTAGCGGTGGCAATGGTGAATCGCTTGCCGCAGCATGGTCGAGCGTAAACGAACCACGTCTGCAATGTCCACACGGGCCATAGTCCGCTCTACCCACGGTGCCTACACAAGGACGCTGGAGACAAACAGTGGATTGTGCCTGGTTTGTACCATCTTATTATGCTCGATTTACATCGTAAGAGGTAAAAAATATTACTTATATACAAGATGCCGACTAGTGTGGAATCAAACTGTTAATTATCTTACATGGGGAACATCGAAAATAAACTTCACAGACACGTAAAGTGTCTATTGCTTGGATTGCTGTTGTTGTGATGAGACGCAGCCTGATAAGACCATACGATTACTGTTGACTCAAGTATGCAGTAGCACTTGTGCCTCGCTGCTGACTTGAAGTTTCTCTGTGCCGTAGTCGAGATTCACTGCTTTTCACTTTTAGCTCGGAGAAGCGGTTGATATGGGGAGCATCTGGGTTGGCTCCATGGACTTGGAAATTTTACTCTTGCACATCTACATTGTTTGGTTACAATTATAGGTCGAACACTAATTTTAAAGGAAAGTGTCTAAAGAAAGAAGAGTCAACAGATATTTGTATATTTATCAGGCACGTACACAGGATTTTGTTCCGGGGGGGGGGGGGCATGGGTCCCGGGCCCCATGCCCCCCCCCCCCTCCCCCTGGCTACGTGCCTGATATTTATATTAGCTTTGCAAAGCCATGGACGTCTATGTGAATCTAATCGACAGCCCCCCAGAAACCGATTAAAACTGTTACGTTTTTGCGTATCGTACACTTTTTTTTACTGCGGTTTGCCAAAAAATGTTTCAAAGCACTCTACTCTACACTGTATTACTGAATGCTCCAATTTAATAACTTTATTTTTTCCATCAAATGATGGGGGCCCAAAGGAAAAAGCTGAAGTAGGCAGCTTGACTCGTCCTCGGGCCCTTACACTGGTCAGCAGCAAGCATGCGGGAAAAATACAAAAAAAAGACAAAGTATACAGTGGAACCGTTGCACATCTACGGTTGACATTCCTACAAACCAAGGTTCATCCAAGTGCAAAACATAAAATGAAAACAGAAATCGCGTACAAAAATAGAAGTGCAGGTCCTTGAAAGTTAAACTATCAAAATCAATATTATCAGTGCAAAGACTATTTAGTAAATGTGGGAGTGTGAAATTTAACATTTGATAGCCATAATTTGTTCGTTGCGTGTCCATCCTCGATTTCTCTGCGTTGCGGGTAGAATAATGTGGGGAAATTTCCCTTAACGACGGAAGTCTTTCCAGAAAACACAATCCCCTTTTTTTCACTTTTAAAACTTGTAGCGAGTCTGTACTGATATAATTTATAAATGTTAATTATTCTACAAATCTTAAATAAATCGGCAGAATGAAAGTCATCTGGCACACTACATATTCCTCTCAATATTTTTTTCTGCAGCAAAACAGTTTTTCTATATTATTCATTGTGGATGTGCCCCAAACTAAAAGGCAATACGTTAAATGGGAATAGAATAGTGATTTATAGAGCGACAATTTAATGCTCGTTGGTAAAACAGATCGTTAGCGATTTACGATTCCAACTACCCGAGCAAGCTTTGGAACAATATAGTTTATATGATTATCCCAACTCATTGTCTCACTAAAAACACTCCAAGTATGTGTATGTATGATTTTAAATGCTGTAGGGCATGTCCACGAATGCCGTAAATTTCAAGCTTTTTGAATAATACTTCGTGATTAAGACAGTCAAAGACTTTTGTAAAATCTAGGAACACTCCTAAAACAATTTTTTTCTTTTAAAATTTTCTAAAATAAATTCTTTTTGATTAAGTAGAGCTGTCTCTGTTAAACAGTTTTTTCTGAAACCAAATTGCGAGGAAGTTATGAGGTCACATTTAATCGAGAAGTCTACTGAACGATGATAGAGTCCCCAGGTTCACCCGCCCACACGAAAATAAAGGCCATCGCAAACGCACCTTTGTTTGCAAAAGATATGAAGCAGCTGTCTCCTAATGCACAAACATATGAACTGGAATCATTCCACAACGTACTGAATGGATTTGCACCCAGATCGACGGCATTCTTCTATGAAGGCATGGCTGCACGGTAAGGAAGCTAGGTGTAAGGAGGGATTGTAACGAGCCAAAACAACAGCACTCGCAGCTGAAGTATCTTTGTGACCAGACAAAACTGTTAGACATAATCGCAAAGAGATATTCTTATACCCTAGATACATGGGCGCTTTGAACTGTTGTTGAGTTCAATCACAGTTATCGGCCCCAACTGTGATTTAACCGAACTAGTTCTTGTGCCACGTGATCAGTCTAATTGTTAAAGTAATTTACTCGGAGACACGCCTTTTATTTATTATAAGTATATCGTACATTATGTATGATCAATACCTTGTTGCTTTTTAGCGGCGTTTACACGAGCACCAAGGCAGATTCAGGACTAGGTTTCGCATATTTTACGCTAAATGGTGCAAGCTACCGCTTGCTACGATGGGTGCACCCATTACTATTTGTCCGCTTATACAGCTGGTCCCTCCGCCATCTTCGCTCGTTTGGTGGCTTGCCGGCTTGTCGGGATAACTTTAGCGGCCGCTCTGACGCCTAAACCTATGCCTTCCCGGAAATTTTGCTGCTACGATTCTTTCTAGACGCCTCCCCCTGCATTCCGAAACAGTAAGTGCCTCGCAAACGATGGTCGCCGACAGCGGGTCCCGCGGACAGTCGCCATATTAGGGAGTTTTCGTAGACCGCATTTCCCCCTCCGCTAAGCCCTCCGCAAAGAAGCAGCCGCTACTGCGCCGGCGCGCCGATGGCCTTGACTGTAGAGTTCCGGCTAGCGTAGCTGGTTGCGGAGGGCGTTGCGGGACAGCGGAAACGATCTACGAAAACTCCCTATTAACCCCGTTGGGGAAGTCCGTTCAGTCGAACTGAGGTAGGGGAGCTCAGTTGAACTCAAGCTGTCATTAGCGGCTCGATGACAGTTGGCGCCGCCGTGTAACTCCGGCCGATCGCGATTGAGTCAACTGTCGTTGACTCAAGGGCTGTTGAGAGCGCCCGTGTAACTAGGGTATTACACACTTCATTTAACACAAGATAAAGACATGAGCAGCAACTAAACAGCCTCAATTACGTTCCAAAACGATGATCGCCATACTCCACTTTAACGAAAACAGTAGCCGCCTGCAAGCTGTCACGAACGAAGGGCAAGAGGCAATGGCACATCAAATCGCCAAAAGCCCAGAAAAGGGCAATCACTGTGCACCCCCAGATGACCCCGTGACTTTTGGTAAGCGTATCTCATTACAATATAGAATTTACACTGCATATAGAATTTTAACTGTATGAAAAGGTCACCACAACAATTATGGATTGTTGTCGCTCACCCTAGGCTGAGACTGCAGTGGGAGCTATGCGCCCGCCGAACCACTCAGCCGCCTCCTTTTCATCACCCGAGCCGGCTTTCTGCGCACGGGTATGGGCGGGGGCATAATGACGTGACGAAAGAGGCGTATGACCGGTCCAACAAAGACGTAGCTTCCACCGCAGTCTCCGCAGAAGGGATGAGTGGAGTATAACCTTCTTTATATGTTTCTGATGGGAAAAGGGCATGAAATATTTCCGAAAAAAATACAGCATTATCAAAAGCAAATACTAATCGCTGGCTGTGTGACGAAGTGCAATGTTCAAAACGACTGAAAATTTGTGTCATGACTTAGAACACTTATACTCATATGGTCAAATGACAGGCGGAGCACCTTTCAAAGGTGTACTGGCCTACACTACCTTGTTTTGAATTTCAGAGTATGTGGACCGGCTACATGAGCAAGTCCTGGAACGCTGTAAGACATATCCTTGCTTTCAAAGAGGCACTTGCCGAAAAGTCTCCAAAAGTTCCTTCGGCCTTTGTGAGCCCAGGACCAAGGCCATCTAAGGAAGAACTGGTATCTGCGCACAGAAGAATGTTCGCCAAGCCGTCCCTTGAGGGAGACGGCTAGACAAGGATGAACATGTCTCTGAGTGCTTATGTAGGGTGCGGTTTGGACAAAAGTGGAGCTTTTTGCCAAGCCATGAAAATCGTCAACATGGAGCAATGAGCACTCTTTTCCAATGTTCGTTCAGCTAATAAATTTATTCATTCATATAAAGCTTATTTACAAATGTTCTGATACTTACAAGTTAGTAGCGGGGATACTTGAAACCGGTTGTGGTTTTCAGAAGGGAATTCCTCCCTTATTCTGCCGACTGCACATGCCGGCAGAATCATCCGGTTCCTTTTTCCAAGTCGTCTCCATAACCAGCGGACGAAAACTCGGTATGCAGTGTAGCGATAGCGTCTGCAGTAAAAGAAGTTGTTGTAGTGAAGACACACTTGAAATAAACAAAAAACGGTTTCAGTTATTTTCGTCACACTATACAGACAGAAAATCAAAATGAATGTTCAAATTTCAGTGTCCCTAGATTTTTACGTTTTTAAAAGAGCACTATGAGTGATTCTTAGAATGCTTGGTCCCCAAGAACCAAAGCTTTCAGCTCTCAGCAGCATGCTGTGCAACACTTGCATATTGTGCTCTTCTGTAAGAGGTCTGCAAGCGGGGGCTTGCAGACCTCCTACAGAGAGCTCAATATGCAAGTGTTGCACATGCCAATCTTCAACTGGAGTGAGATTTGCTTGCTATGAAGTGCACACATTGCAGGACATGAAGCCTACTCTGAATGATGTGAGAATTGAATCTGTTGCATGTCTCCACAGTTTACTTGGCTTAGAATATTAGTTTTACACCGACCAAACATTGTTCACGGATGGAAAAAGGACTCGAGAAATGTACACCGAAAATAAATGGTTTAATATGCGAACTCATAGCTAGTAAAAAAAATAAAGAACGAGCGTCGGGATAGCAGAAAAGTAGGTGAGCGATTCGGCGGCGTAACAGCAAGTGCAGAGCATCCGGGGTGAGAATGAACAGGCACTTTTGAGAACTTTTGAGTTGTTGCAGCTGCACCTAAAGGATAACAGCAAGACTGCTGAGATCGCAATGGTCCTCAACCTCATGTGAGACACTCATCAAAAAAAGCAACGGTCATCAAAGAAGAGAGCTGTAGTCTTTTGAAATAAAATTGGAACTAATACAAAAACAAGCGAGCAGTGGTGTTTTAAAAGAGCTATGCAAGTAATACCAAAAGAAGCAACCAGTAGGGTTTCAAAGAATTTACTGCAGCGTGGAAGGAACTCTGGAAATCAGATATTCCTTCGGCGTATAGACACAATTCACAAATAATGCAACTTGTGTCTCTTACAGTCGAAAAAGGGCAGGCTCCATCCAAAACGTAGCGTCAATTAACGCGTCTACCGCTGTTTGTAATTTTCTCGGCTTATCACGTGACTTGGTGACGCACTGAAATAGTATTGATTCAATAACAATAACATCTTTATTCTACCCACGAGGGTTGCGGCACCACAGAAAGGCTATTGACTGCACTGAGGCCTGCGGCGCAACAACGCTGCCTAGACCATAGTAGTTTTACTCTTAATTTTAGGTGTGGGTGTTTACAGATTCACCCGGCCAGGCCTTTCTGCTGTAATCACGATTCTCCTCAACCAGATAAATTCAAGGAAGGCAAATTAAATTTATAATTTTGCAGCTAGCAACAAGTAGAAATAACCACTTGCCTTGCAGAATGACAGCACGCACAAGCCATGTCTAGTATCAACATTGCAAGACGGAAGCAGGAGGGGCTGGCACATGCACTTGGTTTGATTAGCCTGATAATCGTAACAGCGTAAAGAAAGCCAATTATGAAGCAGCGGCAGCGGACAAAATAGAAGCGGCGCTCGTGCGCTCCGATCGACCCCGACTATAGTGATCATGTGCCTTGAAAACGATTACAATACTCTCTTCAAAGTGGGCATCCGGTGAAGTCAGCAAGCGATACATCAACCATGAAATATGTGGCACGTTGTTACAGCCTTACCATTCCGTGTTCCCGTAACGGCATTGCGGCGGCGTCGGCGAGTGGGGCGGGGAGTCGCTCTGAGGCGGCGACCGAGGAGTCGGTGGCAGGTCTGGGGCGCCCTCGTAAAGCGCCAATCCAGAGTTCTGCGTCCTTAGCAGCATCTCCCGTTCAGTCGGCGTGAGGTCGCTCAACGGGAGCTCAAACTCGTTTACGAGCGCGGCGTTGTCGCCCATTTCTTCCAGGTTTCCTTCACAGACCGCCGTGCACTATAGCCAACCGCGGGAACCACTCTGAGCGGGCACTAAATCCTACCGATACCGACAGTGCTCCCTGACGTCACTTCTCTTTCCAGAGGCGAAAAAGGAAAGAAATCTGAATATTTGTTTCGGTTTCGCAAATTTATTTGCGGGCACAGAAATAAGAGTCACAAAGTTCTAGAAAAATTGAGTGGCATGCCAGGACCCAATGCGCCCAAAAACACTTATTTCTATAAAAAAAGAAAAGAAAAATTGTTTTTATGTTTTTTTTAAACAGGACTTTACAAAGGAAGTTCGCGGGCGCGTCTATGAAACGCAAAGGCTATCTGGGGAGTTTTCAAGCCGAACATGGTGTTAAGGCGGACTTGAGTAAGTTGAAGTTCGCCTTCAGATCAAGTCACATCTATGAATTCAGGGGTAAGCAATTAAGAAAATAAACAACTAAGCAACTAAGGAACTAAGCAACTGAGCAACTAAGCAACTAAGATTGTAAGATATTAAGATTTTAAGATACTAAGATACTATGATACAAAGATATTAAGATGCTAAGATACTAAGATACTAGGATACTAGGATACTAGGAAAATAATGAATATTCCTCGCCATTAGATCAGGACGATTTTTACGTTTTGTTCTGACCACATTTGCCGGAGGTCTGAGCTCATAGCGGAAGCAGCTGCTCCTTTGCACGAAAGCAGCTGCAGACAAAAGGAAAAACAGCGCGGCAAAAAACAGGGACAAAGTAGAAGTGAACACAGGACAAGCGCTGCCTGTGCGCTGTTTTCCCTTTTGTCAGTATGATCCAAATACCCCACATCGCCACCCTAAAACAGGCGCAGCGGGACCGCGTTCCCCAGAAAACTCGCGCATCGAGAAAGAAGTGAACGGCCAGGGATGTCAAGTATCAGGAGGAAGGCAAAATACCACACTATATCGAAGTGCCACCACACACGATTTATTGCTTTCGTTGCATGAGGTCTGGAAAGCGACGCCATCGACATTCTGTTGGTTCAGAATCGCACTAACCAAGGGTGTGACTTTAGCGGCTGGGAGTTCGTGCACTTCTCCCAAAAATAGCACACGGCCGGTAGCCTTCTCGCGGATGTAGAAGAGGAAAGGTCTATTCACGGCGAAGGATGGTGGATAACCACTCTTCGCCAGTCTCACTACTGTTGCGGCGGCGGCAACCGTGCCTTCTTCGTTGACCTCAATGGCTGCCTTGTGCTGGACCTCGGTTACCACCAGCCCTCTGTCGCCAGTGATTCCCGACAGATCGGCGTCGGAGAAGATTGAACGCACACCCAACTTCTCCAGGGCAGGGACGAGGCCGTACGTTCGTTTTCAAGTCGAATTTAGGAAGTTGAATCATGACAGTCTCGTTTTTCAAACTTCTCTGGATTTTTTCTATGCTCTCGACAGTCATGGCGTCCCGGAGTTTGGCAAGTTCCGTTTTTTCACTTGGAAGTACGATTACCATGCAGTGTCTGTCCCCTTTGTAAGACAGTTCTAAGGGCTTTAAACTCGGGTTCAGAGGTGAACGGTATCTTGCCGTGCTCGCGTCATGGTTTCTACCATAACCACCTCAGATCCTTTGTTATGAAAAAGAAGATGGGAGGTGTTGTTGGGATCGAAAGAGGTGTTCCATAGCCCCTTGAAGTAAATGGCATTGAGAAGCGCCATTTAGGTGTTTGCGGGAATTTCGAAGCCTGAGATCTTGCCTCTGGTCTTGTTCTTCACCCACTCGTTAACCTCGGATTCCATGGCAGAGCATTCTGCCCCAACGTCCACCGACCGGAACATTGCCGCAAAGATGTCAACGAGCTCTTTCTGGTAACTTTCGAGGACTTTCAGTGTCTTCTCCACAAAGACTGCATTGGCTATCATCAAACTTACATTGTCATCAGTCTGCTGTTTTGCCAGAATCTTTTTGTAAGACTCCAGTATAGATTCTCTGCTGGACAGTCCCGCTGCGGTGTGGCCGAGAGCAGTGGAAAGTTCCGCTTCGGACTTGCCCCTGGCGCCGGCGTAGACCATGGCGAGTGCGACGGAGATGCTGGTCGGTGAGAAGAAGATGTTCGATTCCGGCTCTTCGCTGGACAGTTCCTTGAGAAGCTTGAGGGCAAGATGGTTCTGGGCTCGGGCGAGCTTCATGTCGCTATCTTCAGCATAGCATTCGCTATCTCCCGCTAGCAGAACGAACAAGACGAGGAAAACCTTTTGGCAAGCATCATCGAAACTGGACTTTCGTGCTGTTTTTCCACGTTCCTTATTGTGTGTATTTATTCATTCATAAACAATGGGCTTCTTCGATCGTGGAAACCTTCGGAATATTTAGCCAATGAAACAATAGATATCCATGTATATTTTATAGCTTACTCGTAAGTTGTTCGTCAGTCAAAGGATACGCGGAATCCGTAAAAATAAGTAAGTGCAACCTTAAAGCCCTAAGAATACTCATTTCATATTCATATTATTGTTTATCCGTGTTCGATCGCTGTCATTTAGTTATCCGCAGCTTTAGTTAGGTCCTCCACTTGCTTGCCTTGCTTGTTTTATGGCGTCGTTAAACGGGCTAGAAGGAAACCCTTTTAAGATGTACTCTGGTGTTTGTTACATTTACGAGCTGAGTCGTGAGAATTTCTGCGATTCGAAATAGAACTCCAAGAACAATAACCGCGCCAAATGAATTGCTGAGTGTTTTTCTTTTTATTTAAGGGTGTCTCACCGGCATTGCCAGCTAGAGCGACAGAAGCAAAACTCATTGCTCCTTACGCGGCATAGAGTTCAGAGCAGTACAAGAGGTGATGAACAGCCTAGGCACGGATATCAACAGCTAAACGGGACACAAAAACATACATCAAAAAACGCATCTAGAGCATGCAAAAAGATACACCTGACTACTAAAAAAATTTTAACAAATAATTGTGCTCTTTAACTGATTCGTTGTTACACGCGTAATGCAAAAATTATACGGTCCTTCAATATCAAACTAAAAACAAAATAGGTTACTGTCGCTTCCGTGGCGAAAGTGGGGAACGCACGCTGCAGCCACGATGGACCAAAAGAGTTCGAGACCCCTTGGCCCGGTTCTTTTTCTTCATAATCTTTGCTTTTCTGAAGAAGTTCAGTCCATTCGCTGCTGTCATCTGTGTCTTCTGGTTCGGCACATTTTTGAATGTACCGCGTGCATAAAAACAAAGGCAACACGCTGATTTGGAGCAGTCATGCCTTCTGTCGGCGACGTAAGATGGTACCATTGCCTTCTATGAATGCACATCCCTCTTTAAAGGGGACAATGGAACGAATTGTGTACTTTCAGTAAATAGTGCTTCGAACTATTCCGTGACGATCATTACCTAAGAGCTCCATGTTTGACCTGGGTGACCAGCTCCAGGATTTACTTGTACTGCTACAGAACTCTACTTTTGTGGTTCCTGAGCCGCTCTAAAGCGGAACTTTTACTGCTCCAAGTTGGCACCATTGCTGCTCCCAGACTCGCAACAAAAGGGATGAAGATCGTTTTCACCCCTGAAAATGGCATCATCTATTTCCCACCGAGTTGGGATGCTCAAAGCCTGGAGATTTTATTGCGCTCGTTAAGGCATCAATTCTAGAAGATGAGAGCTAACCTTCCACCCTCCCATTCGCAGGACTTTGGTCACAGCAGCAGCGGAGGCCAGCTGATTGTCAAGACCTACATCGTGAGATTGCCCTCAGTATCCTTTTTCCTGCATCTTGCATGGTCTATTCACGGGGTGGCACCAACCTTTTGGCCGCTTTAAAACAATGCAGAAGAACCGCCGTTCTCAGCTGTAGTCTCTAACGGGAGAAGAGGAGTTCCAGTTGTCCCGCCTCCAGTGCAAGCTTCCTACCTTGGACAAGGCTTCGACGTCTCGTGAGCCACGAGCTTGCACGCTCGCTCAAAGTATGACGGAAGGCAACGTGCGCAGGCTGGCCATCCGGCTGAGATGCCCCGTCAATCTTATTCACTGGCTGTAGATAGGCTTTGTTTCACTTAAGGCGCGAGCGTGGTCGAGGCTACGAGAGCGACCTCAGAGTTCTCAGCATCCCCCGCAAAGCATGCGCGCTCGGGTCGTGCGAGTTCGGGGCAATCGTGCGAGTTCGGGGCAATCGTGCTCGTGCTTGGGACTTGGGCTTCGCCTGAAAGTATATCCGAAATGTTCGTCAGACGGGTTTTTTCAAAAAAAGTGTGGTTGTACTCTGTGAGGTATTTTCCCTTGCAAAAATGTGCAGACTTGAATCTGCCCCTGCATGACTAACACGGTAATTTCAATCGAAGAAAGTTCGTGATTAACTTTTGACGGTTATTTGGTGTTGTCGCATTTCTCTGGGGTCATTCCATGCCAAATGAGACGCGGCAGTTTTTTCGTGCCTGGGTTATGTGCGAAAAAAAAATAATTTGAACAAGAAGCCTCTGAACTCCAAGAAAATTATTTTTTTTGGTGAAAAAATAAATTTATTTTTGTTCATATCATGCCCTAATTTTCTAGAATTTGCATAAAGCCTGTGAAGTTAAAAAAAAAATTGCAAAGGAACGGTTTCTTACCACACAAATATAGATGGGCTCCTAATTATTTAATAATATGAGCTATCTTACATTAAAATACAAAAAATAGAAAGACACCATTTTAAATTCAAGTAGGAGCTTCAAAAAAAAAGACTTGATGAGATTTCTATTTTTTTAGTCAACTTAGATTTGAGTTTTAGCTACGTTAATTTACTTTGTTCTCTTAAGACAAATAATTGATTCGCCTGTATTAAATATTAAATGCCTCGTTTTTTGCGTTTTAATTAAATGACAAAATCTCCAGTTTCTGCAGAGACGGTCATATTGAGACACAATGTGCGGAGAAACGAAAACAAAAGCTGCACGGTTGCGCATTGCGGCTAGAATGGGGCCGTCACGTATACCCGAGGACGGAGGTACAACGTGGTTAATTCTGATAGCCGTCGTGGTTGGCGCCATGGATGCTGCGGACGAGCTATCAGCAGCAATCCATGAAATAAGTTGATAAGCGGGATTTAAGTTCTTAAAACGATCTAACATTACGCGCAGCCACTGGATACCACCAAAGTGGGATTTCGCGTAATGCGAGTGAGGTTTGAAAACAAGTTTTCAATGCAGACCACACAGGAAGACTTCTTTCGTAGCTCCGTTACTGGCGGGATGCCGGGCGACCGATGGGAAAACTCCGTTCGCTGGCCTTGCTCTAAAAGCGGAGAGATGGATTTTAGATGCGGAGCATCTCTTGCTCGGGTCTATGTCCCGCGGCGTCGGCGTCGGCGTCGTAGTCCGCACTCACACTACGCATGCGCAACTCTCCTCCTTCCCTCTCGCCAACAGCTGCGCGTTACTTTCTCCGCTCTCTCTCTCTACCAGCTGCGTGCACTTCGTGTGCGTTCGCTTCTACTCACACCGCGCGCGCATGCGCAACTCTCCTCCTTTAGTCTCCTCTCCTTCAAGTGTGAATATAAGCAGCGGTAGCGCGCTGCGCGCGTTCCCCCGGAGGAGGGAAAGGAGGATAGTTTTGGGCGCGTGGGTCGCAGCGCCACGCCAGGGCTTTCCAGTGGGGTGGGCTTTCCCCGCAACTCTGCGGCTGTCGTGTGCTAGCGTTTCTCGGCCGCTCGCGTCCGCCGCAGCCCAAATCCGGCCAGCCAAAAGAAATCAGTCAAGAAGGGAATAAATTAGTTACGATCCGCGATGCTCCGCATCACCCCATGGTTCCCCTCGGGAAGATGGGTGTAATTTTTTCCGTAGCGGCGACGACTGGAGACAAGGTCGAAATCTCTGCAAAGTGGTGCCCGTAAAGCTATGGCTTTAAAAGCAATGTGGGCGTAACATTCGAAATAGCGAAAAAAGTTCAATTCACCTGATCTGTTCAACATATAATAAAATTTTAAAAAGTAATTTTTGTCCTTGCTGAGAAATTATTTTTTGAAGATGAAGCCTCTCCAACCATGCCTTCAGGTGCCCGCTCCATAGGCGATGCACGTCGGCGTTGGCCAGTGAGGCATTAACAGTGTGAAGCACCGGCGCAAGGTCTTGAACGCCCTCCTGAAGACACGTTTTACTCAGTTGAAGTGGACGTTATCTTGACTTTCAAGCATCCATATGTCCTCTTTCCGTTGCTTAATGATACTGGCGTCTTAACTTTGCTCTACTTTTGCCCAGGCAACTGCTGACGAACCCAGGCCTACATCGTGTGCTTCCTGTGTTTGGGAATGCGCACTGCGCGTCTGGCTCGTCTGTCGTATGTCCAGATATGAAAGCAATTCAAACCGCATAGTTCTTCACCGATGCGAAACAAAAACGGCGATTTCGCTCCTCTAATGAACTTACATGTATTTTGAAAGAATCTGTAGTGCCGCCAAAAGCAGCGTAATGATGGAAACATAATTTCACTCTTTGCGGTGGACGCTTCGCACCTTTTAGGTTACGTTCATGTGCTGTATTTTAGACTCCTTCGACCTTGCCGGTGTGGGGTATCTGGCCACCGCAATCAAATGAGTTTGACACCATTGGTTTAGACACAACCACCAAAGGTAATCAAAGTCGTGGGCATCAAAGGCACATACTCGATACTAAAAATGGACAAAAAATATGATACCCATTTTTTGTGGCTTCTATTGAGCTGCAGATACTTTGATCGAAAAAAAAAGTTGGACAGTCACATGTCTTTGGGTAACTTTCTCCCTTTCTCTATTCTCTTCTTCCTACCCAGTTCAGTTACGGTTTCGGTTTCGAGCTGTTGTTTTTTTGACTTTATTAGAATATACGTGACGCTGTAGCAAAATACTGATTGGGTAGTCTTCCGACACCAGAATAGATCACCTGGCAAAACAAAAACAAAATTTTTTGGGTGGTGTCAGTCTCGCCTTAACTGACGCAGCAGTCTTGAGCACCTCGCCTCCAATTTCGATCGCTGGCGCGTTTATTGCCGCCGCTTTTGCCGCCGCTGTTGCACGCATCGCCGCACCGGCGGAATCCATATTACCGAGCGCTAAACGGTCACCGAGTGTTTAAAAACGTGAACCCATCCAACAACACACAAGACCCACCCTGCGGCAAATATTACTAGCGTTTTACTGCACCCAGTTTATACTGCACAACCCAAAAGGTTGTTTGTTTGTTTATTTCTGGGGTGATGGAAAAGGTGGACACCAGGAGATTTGTGGGTCTCCGTTGATGTGGTATGCAGCTGATTGGGGGATTAGGGAATTGGATGAAAATGGAAATATGAGATAATAAAAAGAATGAGAAAAAGGGTGATCTTTGAATGTTGTGAGTACTATGCAGAGTTGCTCAAGAAGGGACACAAAATGTTTAGAACAGCGCCACTGCGCTAACGTCGCCGCCCTCGCCGCGCTGGCAGCGCACCCGAACCTTCCGGGCGGAAACGCTCCAGCCAGCCACCGTCCTCCACTGCCCGGGAGTTTTATTCCAGCGCTGCACCCACATAGCGGCCGACCAAAACGTCGCCCTTCCTCCTTCCCCGGTACGGCCCCGGCCCAGCCGTAGCACTGCGGCAACAGAAACGGCACCGCGGCACCGCTGTGCTACAACTCTCTAGTCACTGTTCCGCTTGGAGCGTAATGAATTACCAGCATCTGGCTGACTTCCTAGAAAATGGAGTGCTTTTACAAAGTTCAGCCATAACCACCGAGATCCCGAAGCGCGCGCGCGAACGTGATCTCGGAGGCCATGCTTCAGGGCGGCTGTTGAGTCTAACGCCGGAGAGATGGCGCTACGGCATTCAAGATGGCGCTGACCGCGATAAAACCATGTTTATTTATTTTATTGATTTCAAATACTGCCAACCCTTGCGGGTTATAGCGAGTGGATAGTGTAATACATGAAACAAAATACAGGTGACAGAAGAAATTATACATAGAACAATCACTCTCGCAGGTGCAACTGCTTGTCAGTAAACCAGTTCATCAACTTTTCTTCAAATTCTTCGAAGAGACGTCAGAAAAAAACACTTGGAGGTAATCTGTTCCATTCTTCAATTGTTTCTACAAGAAATGAATATTTAAAAATATCAATCATGGGCATAAAAGGATCAACTGACAGTTCGTTGTTTAGTCGTCAAGACCGTCTTCCTGGAGATCTGATATAAGTTTGCGTGTCAGTATGAAGATACTTAAAATACAACAAATGAAAAAACTTCGGCTGCGAAATTCTTCGTCTTGACTCTAAGGAGGATAATTGGGATCTTCTCTACAATGCCGAAACAGACCCGTGTTTATCGTATTTAGAAAAGATGAGCCTTGTTGCTAGCCTTTGAATGCGCTCCACTTTATTCATTTGAGTTCGTGCGTGGGGGTCCCATATTATCGTTGCATATTCCAATGTTGGGTGCACGTAAGTTTTATAAACGTTGGTCCGGATATCGGAGTTCGTCCCTCTCAGAGATCGCCTAATAAATCAAAGTTTACTATTTGCTGAATTACATACATTTTCAACGTGCGTGTTCCAGCTGAGATCACCCGAGATAGTAATACCAAGATTCTTAATAGTGTTAGAACGTCGCAAGGCTACACCATCTATTTCATACGAGAACATCAACGGAGACTTCTTTTCGGTTATGCATAAGACAGTAGTTTTATCAAAATTAATTTGCATATCCCTTTTTTCACACCAGTGAAATATGGTTGTCAAGGAGTCATTCAATAATTTTTGATCATGTACAGTTAATTATTACGGGGATGTAAACCAAACAATCATCAGCAAACAAACGCATTTCCACAGCTGGGTGGATATCTTGAGCGATATCGTTAACATAGACTAAAAACAAAACTGGTCCCAAAACAGATCCCTGGGGTACGCCAGACGTAACCGGTAAAACAGATGACGCATGACCGTCAATTCCAACGTACTGTTTCCTATCAGATAAGTATGATTTGATCCAAAGTACCAAGTTCTTATCAACACCAAGAACCAATAACTTTTCAAGTAACTTTGTATGTGTGACTCTGTCAAATGCTTTAGATAAGTCGATAGATACAACATCGACTTGGCCACGAACATTTAGCACTTTTCCAAACGGATGAGTTGAGTCAGATAACTGGGTAATAGTCGATAGCATCCTGCGGAAACCGTGTTGTTTATCACAAAAAAGGTTGCTGTCTGAGAAAATCAACGAGATGTTTATAGAAATGATGTGTTCGATCATTTTGCATGATGTTGATGTCAACAATATTGGCCGGTAGTTTTTTACTTCAAGATGGTTGCCCGATTTGTGAATTGGTACAACTTTGGTAATTAACCAATCATTTGGTAAGCGACATTTATCTAGCGATTTTTAATAGATAACGGTCAGAAAACGTGAAACCAGTTCGCAGTAGCACCGGTAGCACCTCAGGAACTCATTTGGGATTTTATTTAGTCCCGGTGATTTTTGATGTCAATATTTGGTAATAAGGCCCTCACTCCCTCAAAAGTAATTTGAAAAGGCTGTGTTTGCGAGGCGGTTCCGTTGTCAGTCAGATTATTTACAGATGTGCCCACTGAAAAAACCGAATGAAAGTGGTTGTTTCATTCATTTGCATACAGTAAGCGGATTATCGCATATTGCACCGTCCACTTACACTTCTTTTATAAACTTTCTGCTTAGGGACAGATGTTGCCAGAACTTATGTGGCGATGTTTTTTAACATCGTATTCATCGTATTTGCGACGCAGTGTAGTTCTGAACTATTTGAGTTTCTTTTTCACATCACGGCTTAAAGAACTAATTGCTGATAGGTTCCGGTGCTTAAAGAATCTTCTTTGGCTGCGCTAAAGGGATACTACAACGAAATTCGTCATTTTTGGTCTATCTGCCAAAGAGCAGTATCACAGGAACATACCAATATCGCTTAAAAGTCTCGAAAAGGAATTTTAAAACGAACTAAACGATTAGCAAAGAGCACCTGGTGGATGTCGCTAACGCCTCGTTTGTAATGCTCGTCTAGGAACCTTGACAGCTAGTGACGGAGGTCGTCTCGCCTCCGGCCACGACGAGAGAAGGGGAAGGGAGGAACTCCCTCTTCCCGAGAATGCCCTTTTGTGTGTCCCAGAAGTCGCTATTGTCCCCCTACAAGATTATAGAAGATTAACCCGTCACTCAAAATTCGCACAAAAGCAGCCGCTTCGGTGGCTGGAACGGCTAGGCCATCCTCTCGACGTCAGCCCTCGCCGTAGCTTTGCTCGTCTTGAGACGACCTACGTCACGATTGCGTTGGATGTCACGTGCTCCAAACTGGGCCTTCGCCGAGCGCTTGCCAGAGTGGACCGTTTATAACGAAAAATACAGCCACCAGGATCAAAATACAAACGTGCGATTGTCATTTACGGATATTGTGGATCATACTCAACCTATTTTTGAACACGACGGGAATATTTCAAATTTCATTGGTATCCCTTTAAGTGATGATCTCATGTGTAACCTAAACTACAGTTAACAGTAAACTACTGTTAAACGGTAGTTTACTCCTTCCTTAAAGTTATTCCAGAGGCTTTCAACGCTAGCGTCCTGGCGAAAAGAATTCAGAGAGTGTATTGCAAATAATCTGAGGCAGTTGTGTCATCAGCTCTTTTGAAAGTTGTAAACAAGTGCCGTATTTCTTTTTTTTTTTCTGTTTTTGAGGAGGGCTATTATGTGTTACCGTCACACGCACCAGCTTATGATCTGAAATCCCTACAACAGACACCTCGTACTCACGAAAGCACGTCGAAAAAAAGGCAGAGATCTAAAATGGAATTTTGTGGTCCACACGTTCTTGTGGGTTCCCGGACTATTTGATCGAGGCCGTGTTTTAACAATATTTCTAACATGTAATCATCTTGTTTCCCACCTGACTCTTCGACAATTTTTTCGTTCCACTTAATGTGTAGGAAATTAAAATCTCCAAGAACAAGTAATTTAGTGCGTTCATTAGCATGGAGTGTCAAAAATCATCATTTGTTTTTCTCAATAAAACTGATGCCTGAGAATGGCGGTCTATATACTCCGCCGAACAGAATGTTACAATGTTTTAAAATATTTTGCACCATACACTCTCATGGTCTGGGATATGCGTTACAGCCTGATACCTCAAGCGACCGCTTTATAAGCAAGACGACCTCCCACCTTTCACCTCTAGTGTCTCTGTCGCGCCGCAAAATATCGTAACCGGGAGGAAGACTTGGAAATCCGATACGTCGTGGCGCAAGCATGTTTCCGTTATCACGACAAGATGCGGGTCATGATCCAGTAAAACAACTTCCAGTTGGTCAGTTTTATTCATAACACTTTGCGGATTTAGCGTAACTATTATCAATCCAGGAATCTGGATTGATAATAACGCGATCCAGCATATTGTCGTAGAGATCGATGTTATGGGCCTATGGCCACTGATCTCTATCGCCTACATCTCGAAAATGTTTCTCGAAATGTGGGAGTCGCTGTGATACTAAGGATACAGCATAAAGTTAGCGAGCGTTTACCTTTCCTTAGCACCGTTGTCTTTATCATTCATGTGCGAAACGAAGTTGTAACGTTGCCTAGCTCTTCTTCACTCAACATCAGCCTTCAATTGGGTGAAAAACATACTTAAGCAAATAAAGAACATAAAAAACGAGCACAAAACAGTGTAGCTGAGTGATGTTGACTGGACCTCGGCGTTGCTCGGCGCAAGCGAAGCTATGATGCTAGCCAACATCAAGCTCCCAAAAAATCACATAAAATAATAGATGCTCGTTGATGTTACATACAAATGTCATGAGTCTTTCATGCCACTGTGAAAAGTGTCTTAAGAAAAAGTTTAGGACCCCTTTAAAAGCACACAACACTAACGCTTGGGTGCTCTTCTTAGGAGCATGAATAGTACAGGAAAGCACTGCGCCTCTTCAAATGCTGGCTACAATACCTTTAACTTGAAAAAAAAAAAGATGAAAGACGTTTACGATTCCCTGTAATGCAGAATTAGAGCTCAGCTTTAGAGGTGGAGGAGGGAAGGTACGGAGAAGAGCGTGTGTGACCCTCTTCCTCCTACCCTCTTCTCCTTCCTCCTCCTCCTATCCACCTTCCTCTATCCTCCGCCCTCCCCCTCCTCCATCCTCCTCCTCTCCTCTCGTTATGATCCCTTTAGCGCAGCTCTTAGGCGCCGTTCGGCTTGAGCGGCGTCGCCGTCGCCGTCGGCGTAACCGCGCGGCATGATGGGTAAATTTCTCCGTTAAAGCTTAGCGGAAAATTTTCCCCACTAAATCTAGCGGAAAATTTTCCCCGCTAAATCTAGCGGAAAAATTTCCCCGCTATATCTAGCGGAAAATTTTCCTCCGCTAAATCTAAAGGGAAATTTCCCCCGCTAAATCTTAGCGAAAGCTACCCCGCTACGCGGCGCGGAAAACTTTTCCGCCAAATTCAGCGGGGAAAATTTTCCGCCAGATATAGCGGGGAAAATTTTCCGCTGAATTTACCGGGGAAAATTTCCCGCTAGATTTAGTGGAAAATTTTCCGCTACATTTAGCGAGGAAAATTCCTCCTCGTGGTCACGTGACCCCCAGGCCACGTGACCCCCCCTCCCGGAGGTCACGCGGACCCCCTCCCCCCGTGCCTTCCCCTCCTCTTCAAGAGCTGTGCTCTAATTCGGCGTTACAGGGAGTTATAAACGACTTTCTTTTTCCTCCTCCTCTCTCCCCCTCCCTCGTGACGTCACTCGTGACCTTAGTGACCTCGTAACGTCACTCGTGAAGGTCGTGACCTTGCCGTGACCTTCACAAGTGACCTTTCGTGACGTCACACGTGATCCTCGTGACGTCACACGTGACGTCACGTGTGACGTCATAATGGGAAACGTTCCATAATTCACCGCGCAGTTACGCCGACGGCGACGCCGACGCCGCTCTGCCGGAAACGGGCGCCTGAGAGCTGCACTCTAAAACA
>JAZHYW010009543.1:0-13200 GCA_037355805.1 Ixodes ricinus
CCGTTGGCTAGCTTTTCGTGTGGTTTCATAGCTGGGAGCTGGCTTCACTTGGAGAAAGGATTTAAGGCAGCCGTTTGGCGCAGTTTCAAAACTG
This sequence comes from Ixodes ricinus, assembly GCA_037355805.1. Classification (NCBI taxonomy): domain Eukaryota; kingdom Metazoa; phylum Arthropoda; class Arachnida; order Ixodida; family Ixodidae; genus Ixodes; species Ixodes ricinus. The sequence continues at coordinate 95 of JAZHYW010009543.1, forward strand.
ATGACGTCGGCTCGCTTTATGAGACAGTTTATGCTTCCGCATTAAAAAGTACGAGGACACCTGAGCACTTCGTATGAGTTGTGAATGCAAAAGCATGAATGTCGTTTTTCCACTCCCTTAGTTCGTCTGCGGCGTAGTGGCGTGAACGGCCGAGCGCTTAGGGCTGCTGCATGCGCTGCGCCGCCATGGATAGGGCTTCTCTGATGGCGTCCCTTGGAACTGCGCCGCGCGAGAGCCAATATTAATGGGAGCGTCGTTCCTTGATGACGCGCGCCAGCCAGTGGGAGCCTACCCATCAGTTTTCTGCAGACGACAGGCTTCGCTCCGTTGGGACAGAGGAAGGTGTCGTTTGGCGCGGCTTCAAAGCTGATGACGTCAGTTCATTGCATGGGACAGTTAATGATTTCGCATTGTAAACGCGAACATCAAAGCCACACCCGGGCTACATAAACTGTTCGTGATTATAGCAGTAGTAACGCGCCACGTACCTTCGTCATAAGTAAGACCACCAGCCGCAATGGCAACCAAACGAAACGGAGTATTCGCGGCGCTGGTCAGGCAAAATGGCTTACGAAAGAAGGTCATTTTCGTCGTTCAGCATGCGGACCACCACAAATTTATTGCACTGCAGCGTAAAACTGCATGGTGCTACATATAAAAGCAAAGCGATTTTTCGACGGGAGAAACCTTCTTCTAGTTAGTGCGTACTCTCTTAAAAATGACTGCGCGTGTACTTACCCGCAAAATACTCGAAGGGCCAATCTCTGCGATCTATGAAATCAGCTCACCAAATGATGAGGCGGAACAACTGTTTAGACCTCAGAATTTAGTCTGCGCTGTGGCATTACGCAATGCAGGGATGACGCTTTGCATGGCGCAATGCCACAGCGCAGACTTCATTGGCAAGTAGGCGCGCAGACATTTTGTAGAGTGTAGTGTAGAATGACACGGCGGAAGCATGAAAATAATTACTGGAAACGATGTTTGTTTGTAGGCTGCCCACGAGAACCAATGCAGTGATAGCAGACGACAGAGTCGAAACAACCTCCTCTTGAGCTTCTCGGCGTTACCGCTACGCGGCGTCGATTTCGCTGACACCGTATCACCTCTGCACCATTATGACTTTGCTTCTGTGCAAGGCTGTCTGCAATTTTTTTACATGATATTTTGCCGATATAGACTGGCCCGGGTCAGGTTCGATCGTGCAATATAGAACCGATAAAAACCGCACTTTAACATGAATAAAGTAAACGTGAATCTATTACGCAAAATCTCATTAAAAAAAGCGTGTGAAATTAAGGAAGCCAAACTACTAACGCCTGCGTTTACAGCGATGTCACCGAGTGGCGCGTCCAATCGAGGGCGGACCGATCGCGAGCACCCTAGCGCGCGTGTGTATGAAGGCACTCTAGAGCACCCGATACTCATCTTTCTTTTTCTTCTATTCAGTCACAGTCCCCAAATTTCAATTAATTGCGCCATGGTTGCTTTGCGCCACGGTAATGAATGAGTAGCAAGGAAAGAGAGTGGAGGATTGGGTGCATGTGATTGACCGCCTCTTTATTCGACGCGCTATACGGTGATGGATGCGACAGTAGCGCATCGAGTTCAGAGGAGGGCATTACATACACCCAATCCTCCACTCTCTTTCTATGCTCTGACATCTTGATTAGACAATATTACCGAAACGTTGGCTGGCAATGAAAAAAATTCCAGAAGCTTCTTTTTTCTGTGTTTTTGTTCCACTACTTGTGTGTTCTGTTCCGTACGGTTTCGCATGTTTGCCGCTGCTTTCTGAGTCATCTTGGGGGCTCAGAACTCAACTTGGACGCCGAATTCTTAATTGGCGCTTACGCGACTCATTTGTTCCTGGAAAGAAGGATATGAAAAAAAATAAGAAGAAAAATAAGTATTTATTTAGAACAAGACTACGATAAGCAAGCCTAGAATATAAGCAAATTAATGACGTGATTCTTCTTTAAACAATTTGAAAAAAAAACAACTTATAAACGCTTATCTAAAAAAAAATCTTAATCGTGACTAATTGAAAAGCTAAGAATTCAGAAGTAAGTAAACACTTATTTATTGATTTAAAAAGAAAAATAGAAATAGGCCTCTTAGCTGCGCCCAATGATGCATCTGTATTTTTTTCCAGGCGATACTGTTTCGCAGGAATTTTTCGGCCCACATTTCGAAAAACAGCCGGCATAAATCGATTTTTTATGATAGTTTTTTTTTAATGTTTGGATGAACATAGACGTTTGTATTTATAGTAACTTTGAGGACGCGGTACGCAGTTCTTCTCGGATTCACTTTACATTATTAAAATTAAAATTGGCCGTAAAATTCAATTAAATTCAAATTCAAATTTAAAGTCATATTCAAGTGAAATTCAAATTCATATTAAAAAATTCATTTTTAATATATATTCTGCAGAGTCTTAAACATAAAGAGCTGCTAAAGAGCCGCATGTAATGGTCTGGAAACCCGTTACATGGACAGCAGCAAGATAAACATTTTGAACATTCTAAAAGTTGTAGAATCTAACAATGCAACAAACAACAATAATTACTATAGAAATAATGACATAATAGAGGAATGACAATTTGTTGAAATGTATTTATATGCTTCGGAAGCCACACATTTCTACAATAAAACATCTAAACAAATCATAAAAAAACACACTCGACAAACTAAATCAACCCTTTTAAACAATACATAGATATCCATGTCACTCGGAATATATTTATTTTAAATTGATGGAATGTTGTAACGAAGAGACGGTAAACTGTGGTTCCCGCCTGATCGCTGATTCTTGAAAATAGAACGATGCCCGGAACTTTCCAAGTATTGTACCTCATTGTTCTCATGCCGGGCTTGCAATGCACATGGTTCAAAATCTTAAAAAAGCGGATCACGGCAAACACTTTTTTTTCGGCTCCCTTACAAAAGTTACGATTTTCCTTGTGAGCTCTTCGGCAAATATACAGCAGTTAATAAATAATGCGATTACCGGAAAATCCCGAGAGATGCCCCACCCCCAAAAGATAACCCGTCGGTGCTATAGAGCGCCGACGGGTTATCCGACGGCGAGAGCGCACGACACTATATGTCGCGCGTCTCGTGTTATGCAGCCATAGGAAAGGAGGCAGGCAAAAGTGGAAAGCGCGAAGTGTACGTCGGCCTTTAAAAGAAACTATAAAATCAATCCAAAAATAGGGGCGGGTTATCTTTCGGGGGCGGGGCATATCTCTCGAGTTATACTGTCTACTAAAGCGCCGATGGGTGAGCGCGCGACAGGAGAGCGCCACGACAGCAGAGCGCACGACAGCATGCAGACCGCTGCGACACCAGAACGCACAAAAGGAGAGCGGCGCGACATAAGAGCACGTGTCATTTTGGAGCGCGCGTCACGCGAGCACATGTGCGCGCCTTGGAAATGATCGGCATTGGTGTCTTTAAACACATGTTTTACACGGGCTGAAATTTTGCCAGCAAATGGAGTCGCATTTTCGAACACTAGATGTCATTCAATTGGCTAAGTAGGCAAATTCAGCTGGCGAAGTGGCGAGCGCGTTGAACGCTACGGTCTGCGTCAGTCCCACCATAATTATTTTTTTTCAGCTTATCTATCCGAACAGAATACATTACCGTGCAGTTGTCATCGCTGACGCTTATAGAGTGCTCTTTTTCATGTTTGTCACTACTGTCGCTCTCAAGACAATTCTACTTGTCATTTTTGTACCCCAAAAACAAAAATTCCGTTCACATATAAAAATCGGCAAAAAAAAAAGAAAAAAAATCAATTTGGCGATGAGTGTTGTGAGGTTGTCGCAATGCGCGGCAGCGGTCGAAAGGGCGCACCATTTTGAAGAGCTTTGTGGGTCCTGAAGCCGCCGCTCGAAGGCGGCTATTTGTTTGTATACACGGCGGCCTTAGCTCCGAGTGAGTGGATGGTGTGGGGTTTTCATCGGCGGTGTCGGGCCCCGATAATTGCGCGCCCGCGGCAGATGCAACCGGATAGACCATGCACGTACGTGTGCCGGACGGACAGCATCTGGGATCGACTCGTCGGGGTCCCTTTCTTCTTTGAGCAATGCTATACGCACGACGTCGTGCACTTCGGGCGGAAATGGCTATACGCACTCCGCCGAGAACTCATGCCCGTCGGGCCACTTTTTTCGAACGGCGCGTGTATCACTGGGGAGCGTGTTAACCCAGCCCCCCGCCTGCGTTCACGCCGCTTCGCGGCGACAGTATCGGCTGCTAATTACAAAACGTAAACAGTACACGCCGCTTCGCGGCGTCCGGCCGGCAACCCAAGCCCCGCTGTCCCCGATCGCACCTCCGGAAAGGGAGTCCCATTTAGTTCTGCGAAGTTTCGTCGACAACATCATCGCAAAAAAGAAATGTCGTAAACATCGCATTATGCCTCGACAAAACAAAATGTTCAGAAAAAAAAAGGAAAAAAAAGTACCCCCACCGGGGATCGAACCCGCGTCCACTTGCATACAAAGCAGACGCCTTAACCCCTACGCTACGCCATTGCTGAGAAAACTCGTTGTGACCAGTCGTTTTATACGAGGTTAGCGGAGTGCGTATAGCAACTTCCGCCCGAAGTGCACGACGTCGTGCGTATAGCATTGCTCTTCTTCTTTCTCTTCCGACTCGTGTCGGAGAGAAAGAAGTGTCCCCCGACGATGTTCTCCTTCCGGTCCTCCTTGCACCGCGTCTCTCCATCCTGGCGGCTCTCTTTGCTTCTCAAAGGGAGCCAGGCCGGGGGGGAGATATGTGATTCCTGATACTGCTTTCGGCTTCCGACTCGTACCGGCTTTCGTCGTCTTCTCTTCTGAAGAACCACCTTGGCAGGTAACTAGGCCGACGCCGCCACACGTGGGATAGGGTGCGTGACCGCTCGTCTGTATGTTATGAGGGCGTCGCCGACTGCACCCAATAGGAATGGTATTCGACTGTGATTGGGTAAGACCAGGGTGCCTACATGTTTCCGCCGCTCCGCTGTTTAGGGTGGCGACAACGTTTGTGATACCTGTTGCCGACAAACCAGTGTTGCCTACCTCGTTACCATGGCAACCTCCGCTGTTTTCGTCGACCATTTTGTCACACTCGCCGGTCGTGCGCTCGGACTACGCCGCTAATCCTCGTTAGGGCTAGGGAGCGCTCACCGCTCTCGTTCCGACGGCGAGGTTTCGGCGTTCAATGCCGGTCTGCTGTGGCGTTCCATTTTGTCGCGGGAACTCGCGTTTCGATAAAAGCAACGCACACTTCCTGCTCGCAACTTCAAAATATGAAACACCCGAGTAAAGAGAGCGACAGCCACGACGACCGCCATCCCGCTGAGCCTCCGACTCCTCTTATGAACGGAAACGGAAGTGGCCTCACAGTGTTGCCGGTGTGTCGAGACTACAGGAACTCAACGTTGTGTACGTTTAGCGAAATAAGAAGTGGGAAAAAATGGCGGTGGGAGAGGATCTGGGAAAGGGTAACAAGAAGTTGGCGCCACCCTAAAGCGGAGCGGAAACATGTAGGCACCCTAGGTAAGACCAGTGGCGGCCACGGGTTTTTAAACCCGAGGAGGACTGGAGGAAGGGAAGTTTTGTACGGGCTCCAGGGGTGACCAGATATACGCTCCCGGAGCGGGTCTTGCCGGAAGACTCCTGCCGTGTCCGGCAAGGATGACAGTTCTGTGCCTTTTGCTATTGTTGTAATTATTGCATTCACTCCCAATTAGTAAACGTATTTGTTCTTGTTGACGTCAAATCTCCGTGATGCGTTATTCGACATCCTCGACAAGAGGCGAGACTTCAAAATTGACATCAAGCAGCTAGCATCCGCATCAAACATCATCATCAAAGAAGAAAAGAACCTCACTGGCGCAGTCGACAGGATGCGTATGCAAGGCTGCTGATCGAAGAGTGCTGGTGACATCGAGACGTCTGCTGGGAGCCGGGATCTCGGAACACTGGGCGCGGAGAAGTCACGGACAGCGTCCGACGGACAAGCACCGTCCCTTCATACGGACCTGGGTGGAGGAGCACCGGAACCGCATCGTGGTCACTGGTAGGTGCCCTTTCGTTTGCTGGGACTTGCACGCTCTATGACAGATTGGTATAATCTACGTAGTGGCAAGGGCAAACCAGGCGGTATGAACGGGGAGGACGGAGGTCGTGCGTCGGCGGTCAACGCTGAGGGTGATAGTAGCAGTAGTGGCTCTGAGATGTCGGTGGCAGACAAGATGTCACTAATGCAAATGCAATTACAAATCGCAGAGGCAGAACTGGAGAAGCAAAGGCTTCTGTTTGAAACTCAACGCCTCCAAAATTCGAGCGCGGTGTCCTTGGTGAATGGGAGGGGCGGACTTGGGGGTGCTGAGGAAGATAGGAGGCTGAAATACGCCAGCCTATTGAAGGGCGTCCTCGCCCCTATGCCCACTCATGAGCCGCTTGTGCCCGGATGGTTTGAGGATGTTGAAGCGACCCTAGACTCGTATGGTGTGCCCAGCGAGTGGTGGGCGGGGATGGTCTTGCCGCGGTTGAGTGAGAGGGCTCGGGGCATGCTTGCCAAGCTCTCCGCAGAAGAGCGCAAGGACTATCGGACGCTCAAATCCAAAGTATTGGGGGGTCTGCGGCTGTCAGCGGCGGAATACAGGCGTCTCTTTCTGAGCTCTAGGAGGGGTAGCAAGGAGACGTGGGAGCAGTTTTCCGTCAGGCTACAGAACTACCTGCAATACTACCTCAACAGCTCCAAGGTACAGACCATGGAGGAGCTGCAGCAGCTAATGGTTAGCGACCGCATGAAGGAGTGTCTTGCACCAGACGCTAGAGCCCACATTATACTCAATGAAAAGGGAGGTTTCCTGACCCCGAGTGCGATTGCTCAGCTCTCAGAGGACTTTGATGAAAGTCTGAGATCGAAGGGGGTTCAGTTGCAGACAGGGGCGGTACGACGAAAAAGCCGAATCCAGAAACACGCGGCAAGGACGGACGGTCAGCCGCACCGTTCGGGCGCCGCTGCTTCGGCTGTAACAAGCCGGGTCATATCGCAAAAGATTGCCCTACCCGCAACACCAACCCTGGTGACCGGATGGGAAAACGTAACGAGGAAAAGGATCGCACGTTGGCAGCCATGGTCAGTGCGGTAGAATTTGAGGTTGAGCCCCGAACGGCGACATTAAAGGAGGGTAGTGGCGGACACACGGTGTCGCTAAAAAGTGGCGATGTGGACATTACTGCAATCGTGGACTCCGGGGCCGACATTAGTGTGATTCGACAGTCTATCCTACTTGACTATGAGGCCGCGGGCTCCACGATTGAGCTAACGAGCGCGTTTGGCGATCGGGTGACCGCGGAGCTTGCGTATGTGCCGCTTAGTGCCGTCACGGGGGGCCCTTATGTCTCGTTGCAACCGGGAAGTCAAGGGGTGTTATGCGCCCTTACGGAGAGGTTGGTTGAGGGGGTTGACGCTTTGATCACACCTTCTGCTTACGAGCAGCTTCTCAGTGAGCGAGTGTGCACTGACTCCGCGCCTCAGCCCATGGGGGCAATGGCAAGTGAAACAGCTGAGAAGGGTGGGGAGATCGGTGAGCAGTCGTTAGAAGCAGAAGTGCTGACTATAATGACGGAGGAACAAGAAACCAGCAGTGGGGCAAATCAGATTGCCAGGCATGAGTTTAGGCGATGTCAGGAAAGCGACTCGACACTGGATGAGGCCTGGAAGCAAGCTCGCGTGGGAACGCATGGAATGGTTGTAATGGACGAGCTTCTATACCATTGTGAACCAATGGCCGGTCGATCATGCAACCAGTTGGTGATCCCCAAGGGTCGACGCGAGGAGGTGCTCCGAATGGCACACGATTCTGCATGGGCTGGGCATCTTGGCGAGCGTAAAACACTTCAGCGCATCAAGCAGTCGTTCTATTGGCCAGGCGTGGCCGCTGATGTCAAGGCATACTGCCAAAGCTGTCACACGTGCCAATTGAGGTCTCCCGCGCGACAGTCAGACCGAGTGCCTATCGCGCCGCTCGCGAGACCGGACGCGCCTTTCCAAATGGTAAATATGGATATTATTGGCCCGCTCGATCCGCCTTCAGGTAGGGGTCACCGCTATGCGCTCTGCGTCGTGGACTACTGCACGAGATGGCCCGAAGTCGTCTGCCTTCGATCACTGACCGCGAGGGCAACATGCGACGCTCTCTTAGAGATCTTCTCGAGAATGGGGGTCCCTGAGACGGTTTGCTCGGACCAGGGAACTAACTTTACGGCAAAACTCACTCAGGAGCTTATGGCGAGGCTAGGAGCGACGCCGCGGTTCTCTACACCGGACCACCCGCAGAGCAACGGACTCGTGGAGAGGTGGAACGGAACATTCAAGGCGATGTTAAGCCATGTAGTTCAGGAGCATGGGCGCGACTGGGACAGGTACATACCGTACCTCTTATGGGCGTATCGCGAGGTGCCCAACGCTACAACCGGTGAGACGCCGTTCGAGATGATGTACGGTAGGGTGCCGATCGGGCCACTAGCTATACTTCAGAAAACATGGACGGGTGAGTGGACGGTGCCAGACTCGCTGAATGTCTCAGCAGGAGCGTATCTGTCTCAGCTGCGAAAGCGCCTCGAGGGTGCATCCGAACGTGCGAAGGAGACAGGTGCGCTGACTCAGGAGGCCTATGCTAACCGGTACAACCTACGGGCTAGGGATAAGCAGTTCAGTGATGGGGACCAGGTCTTGTGGTCGGAAAGAGAAAAAGAGGGTAAGTTGAGGCCAAAGTGGACCGGACCGGTCACGATAGTTCGGCGGTTGCGTCCGTATACCTATGAAGTGGAGCTCGAGGATCGAAGTCGTAGAACTGTCCACGCAAACAACCTACGGGCATATCACTCTCGGGTATCAGTAGTGGGCGTGATCTTCGAGGAGGATCGAGCGTTCGGTGACGTTCCTACCTTGCCGAGTGCTAAGGGAAATGAGGAAAGCGGTGAGCTTCCGACGGTCGCTCATTTGACGAAACCCCAGCAGTATCAGCTGAAGGCATTGGTAGAGAAAAACCGCGTCGTGTTTTCTGAAAGGCCGGGAAAGTGCAACGTTGGAAAACATAAAATCACACTGCAAGAGGGGTCCGAACCTCAGCGTGCGTACCCGTACCGGGTTCCCATGGCGTTCAGACGAGAAGTGGAACGCCAGGTGCACGAGCTTGAAGAATGGGGCTTAGTGTATCCAGTGGAAAGTAGTCACGCGCATCCAGTGGTATGTGTTGCCAAGAAGGATGGAAGTATGCGACTGTGCATAGACTATCGAAAGTTGAACGCTATCACCAAACCAGATGCCTTCCCCATGAGCATGGCCAGTGATCTACTGCTTGAAGTTGCAGGAGCAAACTTCATATCGATCCTCGACATGCTTAGAGGATATTGGCAGATTCCGATGGACGAGCAGGCGCAGTACTATACTGCGTTTGTGACACCGCAGGGCCAGTACGCGTGGAGGGTAATGCCCTATGGGCTCCGAAACTCAGCCTCTACGTTTCAGAGGATCATCAATCAGATCTTGGCACCACATGCTGAGTATGCGTGCGCCTACATCGATGATGTGGCGATCTTTTCGAGGACGTGGGAAGAACACGTAGTTCATCTGGAGCGCGTCTTGGCAGCAGTGGCATCCGCTGGATTGACCGTTAACGTGCAGAAATGTAAATTCGCTCGCAGTGAAGTACATTTCTTGGGGCATGTTGTAGGATCGGGGAAACATGGCCCGGACCCAAAGCGGGTAGAGGCAATCCAGGACATCGCTAGGCCGCAGACGAAGAGGGAGCTGCGGAGCTTTCTGGGGCTGGCAAACTATTACCGCGACTACGTCTCCGACTACTCTCGTCTTGTTCTGCCGCTGACTGATCTCACCAATAAGCGCGTACCGCAAAAGCTGCCATGGACAAAGGAAGCCCAAGAGGCATTCCAAGAAGTGAAAGCACGGTTAGCTCAGGCGCCTGCACTCTTTGCGCCTGACCCCAAAAAGGAGTACATCTTGGCTACGGACGCTTCACAGTTCGCGATCGGGGCGTGCTTGGCTCAGGAAGATGACAACGGAAAGGAGCGTCCGATTGCTTTCCTTAGCAAGAAACTAACCCCTGCTGAAACTCGTTGGGCTACTATTGAGCGCGAGGCGTTCGCGATCATCTGGGCCCTACAGCGGCTCGAGACGTGGCTATTCGCGGCATCGATCAAAGTCGTCACTGACCACAATCCTCTCAGGTTTTTGACACTCAGCACCCCACATAGCGCCCGCCTCACGCGTTGGGCTCTCGCGCTGCAAAAATTTAATGTCACGGTTGTACATAAGAAGGGCAAACTGAATGCCAATGCGGACGCGCTCTCCAGACTGGTGACGGCCGATGCATGACCACCTAGGGGTAAAAACGTGTAACCCTGCAACTTGTGAGACAAAAGAATATTCTGTGCTGTCATGGAGTTTGCGGGTTGCAGCGGCCGGAAGGCCCTACCAGTGGGTGGTGTGTGATCTGTGTGTGTGCATGTTCGAACCCTTTGACAATCCTGCAAGATAGGATACTCCGGCGGCCTGTATTTGTTATGCCCCTCGGAGGCAGGAAAGTCTGCTGTGCTATTGTTTCGCGGTCGTGCCGTATTTATCATTGTCCCAGTGTATAGAGTGATCCTACTGCTCTATTCCATCGGCTTTGCTATTTTTAGTGACTATTGCGTATACATACATGTTGCTTAACTCCGTTAGTTTGTATGCGCTATAGTTGACAAGGCTGACGTGCTTGCAAATTTTACTCTCCCAGCTGAAGAGTGTAATTTTCTCTCGGAGGAGGAAGGCGGCACGTGGTTGTTTTAAGAGGTGCAGTTGCCCTCGGGAGGCAGACCTTAACGTGGTCTCTCTGTGTGTACTTTCGTACGTTGTTGTGTTCTTGTTTTCCTTTTTTTTCCCCTTTGCGACCTCTCATTGGTTTGTTACTGCTAACCAGTCCTAGAAGTTCTGGCGCAGTCTTGGAGGGGACGTGTGAGGTTGTCGCAATGCGCGGCAGCGGTCGAAAGGGCGCACCATTTTGAAGAGCTTTGTGGGTCCTGAAGCCGCCGCTCGAAGGCGGCTATTTGTTTGTATACACGGCGGCCTTAGCTCAGAGGAGTGGATGGTGTGGGGTTTTCATCGGCGGTGTCGGGCCCCGATAATTGCGCGCCCGCGGCAGTGTAACCGGATAGACCCTGCACGTACGTGTGCCGGACGGACAGCATCTGGGATCGACTCGTCGGGGTCCCTTTCTTCTTTCTCTTCCGACTCGTGTCGGCTTTCGCCGTCTTCTCTGTATGAGAACCGCCTCGGCAGGTGTCTGCGCCGACGCCGCCATACGTGTCCCCGACGATGTTCTCCTTCCGGTCCTCCTTGCACCGCGTCTCTCCATCCTGGCGGCTCTCTTTGCTTCTCAAAGGGAGCCAGGCCGGGGGGAGATATGTGATTCCTGATACTGCTTTCGGCTTCCGACTCGTACCGGCTTTCGTCGTCTTCTCTTCTGAAGAACCACCTTGGCAGGTAACTAGGCCGACGCCGCCACACGTGGAATAGGGTGCGTGACCGCTCGTCTGTATGTTATGAGGGCGTCGCCGACTGCACCCAATAGGAATGGTATTGGACTGTGATTGGGTAGGACAAGTGGCGGCCACGGGTTTTTAAACCCGAGGAGGACTGGAGGAAGGGGTAGTTTTTGTACGGGCTCCAGGGGTGACCAGATATACGCTCCCGGAGCGGGTCTTGCCGGAAGACTCCTGCCGTGTCCGGCAAGGATGACAGTTCTGTGCCTTTTGCTATTGTTGTAATTATTGCATTCACTCCCAATTAGTAAACGTATTTGTTCTTGTTGACGTCAAATCTCCGTGATGCGTTATTCGACATCCTCGACAAGAGGCGAGACTTCAAAATTGACATCAAGCAGCTAGCATCCGCATCAAACATCATCACCGAGAAGAAAAGAACCTCATTTTCTTCTCTGATGATGATGTTTGATGCTGATGCTAGCTGCTTGATGTCAATTTTGAAGTCTCACTTCTCGTTGAGGATGTCGAATAACGCATCATGGAGATTTGACATCAACAAGAACAAATACGTTTACTAATTGGGAGTGAATGCAATAATTACAACAACAGCAAAAGGCACAGAACCGTCATCCTTGCCGGATACGGCAGAAGTCCTCCGGCAGACCGGCTCGGGAGCGTATATCTGGTCACCCCTGGAACCCGTGCAAAAACTGCCTTTCCACCAGTCCTCCTCGTGTTTAAAAACCCATGGCCGCCCCTTGTTCTACCCAATCACAGTCCAATACCATTCCTATTGGGCTGGTCGGCGACGCCTCATAACATACAGACGAGAGGTCACGCACCCTATCCCACGTGTGGCGGCGTCGGCCTAGCCACCTGCCAAGGCGGTTCTTCAGAAGAGAAAACGACGAAAGCCGATACCAGGCTATCGGAAGCAGCGATCAGGAACTCGCATACTCTCAGCCTGGCTCCTTGAGAAGTAAAGAGAGCCATCAGGACGGAGAGAGCGCGGTGCGAGGAGGACCAGAACAAGAACATCGTCGGGGACACGTATGGCGGCGTCGGCGCAGCCAACTGCCGCAGGCGGTTCTCATCGAGAACACGGCGAAAGCGACACGAGTCAGAAGAGAAGGAGAAAGGGACCCCGACGAGTCGATCCCAGCCGGCACACGGCAGGGTCTATCGGGTTACACCTGCCGCGGGCGCGCAATTACGGGCCCGATTCCGCCGAAGAAAACCCCACACCATCCACCCCTCTGAGCCAGGCCGCCGTGTATACAAACAAATAGCCGCCTTCGTACAGCGGCTCAGGACCCACAAAGCTCTTCAAAATGGTGCACCCTTTCGACCGCCTGCCGCGTACTTATGACCTCAGGACACGTCTCAGAGACGTGTCCTCGACTGTTCATTTTTCTTCTACTTTGAAACTTTCCTCTTTTCCTGCGTCAGTCTCGGGCTAAGAACAAAATGGTGTAAAATGAAAGCTGGTTTGTACACATGGAAGGAAAAGAGAGTTCCCTTGGCATTAAAATGGTGTGACGTCCT
>JAZHYW010009544.1:0-10825 GCA_037355805.1 Ixodes ricinus
TTCAGTGCCCGGGTGCACCGCCCACCACGGAGCCCAACAAGGGGGTAGGTAATGTGCCATAGCAAGAAGGGCTTGGCTGACACAATTACTCTACCAGTGCTGCCCGGGCACTATACCCTAGTGTGGTTGCAGGGACAGGACCTGTTTCCACTCAAGGTTGGCCCTTGCCGCCTAAGAAGGTGAAAAAGGAAGGAAGAGAGTGTAGAAGAAAAGAGAAAGAGGTGGGAGGAAAAGTGAAAGAAGGAAGAAGAGGGTAGAAGAGGCGACTGACTGAATCATCCTGGTCGGGCCAAGCCAGGACACCCGTCTACGAGAAGCAGGGGCCGAAGCGGTGTATTGCCTCGCCCGGGGGGCCCCGAAGGGTCCAAACATACCCCGGGCTCAGCTCAACCACCAGGGTCCCCTTTTCCCCGGACACGGGTACGCCACGCACAGCCAGACGTGGGTGGGCGAACCCACATGGCTCGGGGTTCGTAGTGACGCCACTCACCAAGCACCTACTATAAAGTAGGTGCCCCCTGCGTGCGGGTATGGTGGCCCACGTGGCTGGGGTCCGTGGTGACGCTACTCACCAAGCACCTAGCACCTAAGGTGCAGGCGCCCCTGCGGAGCTCGGGGTCCGTGGAGACGCCACTCTCAAACACCTGCTTTCACAGGTGCCCCCTGCGGGGTCAGGTCGTGGACACGACGCGAATGTTCCATTGGTGCTTCTGACTTGGGGTTCAGCGAGACCTGGAAGCCGCTAGAACGTTTAAAGAGGCATAAGGCAGAAAGTCTCAGAACCTGTGGTGTGCCGCCCACCACGGAGCCCAACAAGGGAATAGTTAACGGACCATAACAAAAAGGGCTTTGCTGGAACCGTTAAACTATTAGCACTGCCCAGGTACTATAACCAAGTGTGGTTTAGGACAAGGGGTCTGTCGCCACCCAAGGTTAGCCCTTGCCGCCAAAGGAGTTGAAAAAGGAAAGAAGAGAAATGAGAAGAGTGAAAAGAAGGAGAAGACAAGGGTGAAAGAAGGGAGGGGATAGTAGAAGTGGCGACTAGACTGAATCATCCTGGCCGGGCCATAGCCAGGACTCCCGTCTACGAGAAGCGGGGGCCGAAGTGGTGTATTGCCTCGCCCGGGGGGCCCGAAGGGTCCAAACCTACCCCGGGCTCGGCTCAACCACCAGGATGCCCTTTTCCCCGGACACGGGAAAGCCACGCACAGCCAGACGTGGGCGGGCGAACCCGCATGGCTCGGGGTCCGTGGAGACGCCACTCTCCAAACACCTGCTTTCGCAGGCGCCCCCTGCGGGGCATACTTGTCTTGTTTTGATGTTTTTGATGCATCTGTTTATCTATTTGTCCATAAGCAGAGGCAGAAACGCATGGATACTGAAAACAAAAATAACGGCGTCTTAAACACACCGGCAACAAATTATAAGATACAAACCAAAATGAAAAATTTCAGATCCAGTCCGGTTCCGAAAAAGGGTGTTAATAAAGGTCAGGTTCATTCTGGGAGAAACACTTTTTTTTTTTTCGTTTGCAGACTTTTTTTAAATTTTGGTTCCAGTATTAATATGGCGCTTTCAATCCGGTCCGACTACTCCGGCCTGCTTCCAGGTCTCCAAATCAAATCCAGCTCTTCAGCTCCGTCCACGGATCTGGGATAACCGCATTGTCGGTTAGGGTTAGGTGCCGACGCGGTTCATACTTACTGATATCAAGCACCCGAAACCGAGGTTGCGGTGCCAAGCTGCTAGTAGGTCAAGCTCCAACACCATAAAGGTTTAGACAGCAGAGTTTGATGCGACCGACTACGACGACTGCTTACGACGATGGTTGCTGCAACTCGAAGTCCGCTCAAAGCGCCACTGGCGTCACAAACACGTAGACTGTCACACTCGCAGGAGTGCCGACGCTCGCGAGAACTAAGTACTCTCGAATACGGGCTGTTCCTATTAGCACGACTGGTTACATCGCTGTGCAAGCAGATATTCCACGAGATCAGCGTTCCGCGCCCCTCGGAGCACAAATAATTTGTTTGTACTCATAGTTGAGGGCCTCATACGAGAATGCGAGCACTGGCTCAATCAATAATTTGATTGAGCGACTTGATTGCTTATTATTTTTGTTAACGAAGTGCAACTGGAACATATGAATCCTTAACAAAAAATGTGACACACCCTAGTTAGTCATGCAGACGCAAAATAGAGCAAAATTTACTTTTTAAAATCTTACTTCTACCATACACCAATCATCAAGGAAGCATTGTAATGTCTAATTTCACAAGTATTTATAGCACAGTACGCTCTAACCGGAGTACAGCTTGAATTGTGAATCATGGAGTGGGCCAGGCAGCACCTGCTCGACCAGGATACCCGAGTTTTTTGTCGTATCGTTACAGCTCCTGTTCATGCTCCTGGCACCATCATGGCCTTCACTAGCAGGGAATAGCAAAACAATCATCAAAGCAACATTTGATCGGCTACATCTACGCAGGCTTTTGTAGAAACGTGCCCATCATCGTTTTGCTGCTCTACGACGATTTGACAAATCACGTGTTTCCGACAGGTGCCAGTTCTGCTTCAATCCATCGTACCATCCTCAACCATCACCGCGACTTCAGCACAACTGGATACGAAAGTGGCAGGAATCTTCAATTTTGCCAATGGGACAGGCAGCAACAGCTCGACCAGGATGCCTAAAATGTTTTGTTGTATCGGTACAGGTTGGTAATTTTGATTACCCTGGTTTCAAAAGAACCACTTTGTCCTTTTTCCCTGCCTGGCCCCAGGCTATGTTTTGCATGGTACCTCGAATGTTTAGAACTTTATAACATTCTAAGTACTTCAACTAGTATGTTTTTCGACAGCATGAGATGTCGTCTACTTGTGCTCCTGGTGGGGATATCAATACTAAACATGGGTCCATGTCCAAAGCCCAAGAAACGCTACTTAATAAAGCCTTTGATGTCTTTCAGATATTTGAAACTTACCAGGACAGTATTCCTCAGAAAGTTAGCAGAATCACCATAAAATAGCGTACCACCAAAGAATCAGTAACTGCTTTCACATCTGGCATTCTGGTGGAAAACGAGCATTCAATTATGAGAATGGTCGGCGTTACAAGCTAACTCGATGTCTGCGCCTACAAATAGTAACAGCCGTTTCCGCTAGCAAAGCTCAGGGCGCGTTGTGATGATGGAAAGCAAAATGCGCAAGTCAAATCTTTTTTTTTTGGGGGGGGGGGGGGGGTGTTTTGATGCGGAAAAGAAAACTTGGGTATACACCTTTCCAAAAAAGACTCGACCCCAGGGGCAGCAAACCGTTTTCGGAGCCCAGTCACTGGGTTTGAGGCTAGGATCTCACCGGCGTCCCTGCTAACCCTAACCGAGTGGAGCTGTGATTTCGATAGGCGCAGCCTGCGTAGGCGCAGTTTTAAACACTGCTGGCGGATAAATTCTCATCTTTTCCCGCTGTATTTTGTGTTTCATGGTGCATGCATTTTCCCGAGGTCATTGAAAAAGCATTGCACCACATTTGAAAGAAGAAAAAAAAAACAAAAAAAAATCTATTTACTATTTTTGTTGGGTACGCGCGCGACAGAACGAATGCGACTTGAATCTATAGTTCTAGTTCTTGTGTTTTTTACGATAAGTTTTGACGGCTCCGCGCGATTCGCCGATTGACAAACGACAAAGCGCTTAGCTGTCAAAAATGAATTACAACGGAAGAGAGCCGAAAGGCATGCATTTGTCACGCTCACAAATAACGTGTTTACCGGTGGACAGGACACGGACATACAATTTAGAAACTGTTAACATTCAAACAATATATTGTACGTACCACACGACGTAGCGTTATCCGAAAAGAATCTATTTGAGAAAGACCTCAAATAACAGTCACAGTCGACGACAGTCACATCTTGACGATCGGACGGAATCCAAGATGACTTCGTTTTGGGGCACGTTTCGTGGAGAGCTTCCTTTTTTCACAACAGCACCAAGTCAAAGGATCGAACGCGACTGACCCGTTTCCCACCCCAACCTGGACAACTATTTTTGGAAATGACTGAGGATTCTACGCGGATTATCTCTGGGAGGGGGAGAACAATGTTCGCAAAAATCGCGTCGAGGGTCGTTCGGCGCTTTTCACCTTCTTCGTTTCCCGTGAATGTTAAGCAGAAAAGCTTGAATGGCAGGCACTTACCAGCCTTATTTCGCACAATGGAAGATAACACAGAAAGGGTACGCAGCACGCATAAAAAAAAATTAAGTGGAAACTTTCAAGAGGGGCGAGAAAACGTCAAATGCAAAACCGCAAAAACACAGGTAGAGAACCGCGCTGAGCTGAGCGGGTCTTCACAGCTCCAAGAGAGTGGCAGAAAATTTCTAGCTGATAGAGGGCGCGCGAGTCGCACCAGCCGCATCAGCATCAGCAACATGGCGGCGGCCTAGGAGCGTTTTTTGGAAAAGTGTATAATCAGAAAAAACTGTTATAGATGTGTGCCTCGGAAAGTTGAAAATTGAACTTTCATCAACCGAAAGAGCGCACCGCCTCGGTAGATATAGTCAGCAAAAACATCAGCCAATGTTCGTAAAACTGTTTTCTTGCAAAGATAAAAATATGGTACTTTCGGGTGGTGCACAAAATAACCCAATCTCGAAACCCCAGTTTCAAAATTACCGCCGCAAGTCCCCCGCGTTATCTTCCCCGTCTTCAAAATCCACTCACAAGCGCCCCCGTTTCCATTCCCCGTACCTGAAGTCTTCTTATTGCTTGTCCACACCGGGCGAAGGTCAGTTGCCGGGGTCAGTCTTAAGCATTGTTTGGATATTGAGGTCAGAGAGTCAACCCATGACTTCATCTTCGTTTTGAAGTTGAAGCTATTTAAGAAGCTTTCAACAAAAAATGCCTCCTAGACGTGATCCTGTCGCTGGAGATGGAGGTTGAATACTTAGAGACGCAAAAAGGGAAGAGCTCAGTGGTCATCGACGGGTACAAGTATCGTTTTCAGTGCAAAAACCAAAATGACAGAATTGCTTGTTCCGTGGTATCTGTTTTAATGCGAATAGCATTCTTTGGATACTTCACGCACTTTTCGTCTATCTATGTATCTATCTATCTGGCTATCTAACCTCTTACGCCGCGGGTCGATAAATAAATAAAAAAGACCGGCGCCGGCTGGGATTCGAACCGTTGACCCTTTGATCAGCAGGCAGACGTGCTAACCACAGAGCTATGAAGGCAGTCATTCAACGCACTCTAAACGGTTGTTTATATCTTTTACCATAGGACGCGCTTTACAGCGCTGTCACAGCTACCGGTGCGCGCGCGTTCCATGCACGAGGGCTCATTCCGCACTCGTGAGGCTGAGCACGGCCGCTAGCTCACCCTCTCCCGCGCTCGGGAGAGGGTGATGTAGCAGCCGTGCTCAGCCTCACGAGAGCGGAATGAGCCCTCGTGCATGGAACGCGCGCGCACCAGCTGTGACAGCGCTGTAAGCGCGTCCTATGGTAAAGATATAAACAACCGTTTAAAGTACCGTTGGTTGAGACTAGCTGAGACGCCAGAAAGTCTGGTCGGTACCATTTTGAGTGTTTGTGCGTATGGCGCGTGCTTTGCTCGCCTTCCTAAGTGACACAAACGCACGTGCTGGGCTGCGGAGATCGTGCGCAGGGCTGTGAAAGTGTCAACAAATTTAGAATCGCCTCAAGAGTGGGCTGGCGTATCTAGAGTGTGCCGGCCACCTGACGAACGCGCATAACTCCGCACCGTTTGATGCTATTCGCATTAACGTAGATAATCATCCCCAAAGGATGGGTTCTGCTGATTTTTTTTTCTTTTAGGTTGACCACGGCATAATTGTTGGCCTTCCCACTTTTGAGAGCGTGAGGAGCACCCTTTATTGCAAAAAGGTAACAAACGTCCAATCTGTCAAGGGATGCGTCCGAGATCAATCAGAGGGACTGTACATGGAGACTCTCGACAAACGGAACTTTCGTCTGTTCGATATCACCACTAGCGCAGGTCGAATTCTTTGCTTTGGCACTCAGAAGGCACTTGATTACATTTTAGAAGCTGACGAAGTGTTTGTTAGTAGTACGTTTTTCTCCTGTCTATCTTTGTTTTACAAAGTTGTCACAATAGTTTGCTATCACAACAGTTGAAAACTATCACAATCAGCGCCTTCAAACATGAAGTGAGTTTTATTATTGCGTACTTCCTCCTACCTGGGAAGTCTCAGGAAGTGCATGTCGCTGCAATCACAAACTTCAAGACTGCGTTGGATGGCCCTTGTAAGCCCTTCTCACTCGACCTTGCCCGCATGAAATTTGAACTGATACTCATCCAAGCATTTTTGTTCCGTGTTTTCTGGCGTTCGGCACCGTGGCCGCCATTTCCACTACACCCAGGCAATCTGGTGAAAAGTGCAGGAGCTTGGTCTGGTTAAAGCATAGCACGAAGACTCCCTGGTAACCACAGTTGTCCGACAGACGATGAGTCTTGCTTTCGTCCCGCCGACATTCGTGCGCATCACTTGGCGGAGCATGAAGGCGACGGCACCGTCGACCTCCGAAATACTACGGCTGATCCTCTACTTCTAGGACACATGGCTGCTCGGGAACTATGACATCAGCCAGTGGAATCACAGCCAGAGTGCTGGAGCCCAGACGAACTTGAAGGAGGCCTGGCACTGGTAACTACAGCTTGCATTTTCCAATTGGGCAGCTCTGAAGTAAAATATTGTAATTTCTACATGCAGAAAAATCAACAATGCCCTTGGGAAAGCACATCCTAATCTGTTCACGTTCGTGGAGCTGATCAAACAGGACGAGGCTACGAGCAGAGCCAAACTCCTCCAGGTTTATAGAAAGCAGCAGAAAAAGTGGGAGAAAAGACAAGGCCATCAAGAAATTCGGAAAACGCCTTTCCAATGGACAGCTGAAGCTTGAAAAGATTTTGAAGATGGTGCAGAGATTTTGCGGGACCTAAGTAGTGCCAATGTGTTTGGGAGAAGAATGGGGCTGTACAAGTAAACACGTTGCAATTCTGAAATCTTGGCAAGTATCAAAGTGACTCACAATTGCTGCGAAAAATCACTGCACTTAGATCAGATATCACAATAGCAGAAGAGATGAAAACGACCAGAGCTCTGGTGTAATCGGAAAATTGGTTGAGGAGGATTTTGAGACCAGGGGAGATAAGACAGAGGATTTTGACTTCGCTGATTCTAACGTTCGGGGAAAACGGCATGTGGTATTCAGGACGGGCGAAGTGCCACCGGGGAAGCGTGCTACAACCATACTTTCTAAAGCATACAAATTCAAAAATACACACTTTTCAGTGAGTGAAGACTTTATACCATCGGTGCGTCTCGATCGGAGGAAGCTACTACAATTTGCGAAACCTCAACTTCCGTTCAAGCTGCGTTTTGATAAATTCCTTTTTAGGGATAAATGTTACATCTATGTACCTAGGACAGACTTTGCGACCAAGTTAAACTTCTCAGTCCAAGTTAGACTGAACATGATGGCAGAACTTGAAACCAAGCACCAGCTTTTTCGAGCACACCATGTCTTAAGGTGTATCTACATGACGGACAAAATCGCTGTTTCGGGCCGCGAATCACATGATCTTACGTCACAAGTCTGAGAAATGCCGAGCGACTTTTCTCGCCCGGACCTTGGTGGCGGACCGCGGCACTTTTAGTATAATTGAAGGGCTCTAAGTCTGGCAAAAAGCTGACTTTTGGTGTTTGGATTGGAATCCAAATCCCAAGTCGTTTTCTTTCGGCGCCAACTGTTGAAGACAAACCTTTTGTTGTGCGACAATGGTGGCATGGTGCGACAATGCAACTTTTTATTTCATTGCGCTTGTTCTGAGGGACAGTAGTCGCGACGACTACTCAAATAATCATCTAAAGATGTCCCTGTGGCACAACATCGCCCATGCGATGACCGAAGCTTGACCCGCGTACGCTCCCTACAGCGTGGGTATGTATACACTACATCAAAATTGTCTGCCCTACTGTTGAAGTGTTGTTAACCTTCAAAATGCGCAACAGGAAAAGAAGTAAAGCAGAGGTCTCACAGGCGCCGCGATAAGGCAGAATAATGGCAGTTTTCCTCGTAAGCGGTTCTCCAAACACAATTTGCGTAGAGCATTGTACTATCTATTACCTTAAAAATAAAAGTAATAATATTATTATTCTTTATTTTACGTGCCCCAAAACAACCACAATCACTCTGGTGCATGCAAGAAAAAATAAACTAGAACGCTACCAAGATTCACGCTGTATCGAAAGGGGAGAATTCCACATGAACAAATGACGAAGAACCTTCACATGAACTATAGTACAGTTATTAGTTCTAACTCTCTGCAGAAGACAGGAAGATCACACATTTATTTATTACAGACTCATTAAAGACGCTATTTGGTAACAAACGGAGGACATATCGGAAGGAGAAGCAAAAGACGACAAAAACAAAGAGCGGCCATGGCTCGGAGGACATGCACACGGGGAAGTGGCGCTTCTTCCGGGTTATGCGGTTCCTGGACGCTGTGCCGCAGCCTGCCCATCGCTCCTTCAGCGACGTGTTCGACGAACACACAGAAGCCGTAATTACATTATCATATGAGAAAGTTCATATCAGCCTGCTATTTAGTAAAAACAAGCAGAAAGCAGGGATGAAAAATTAATGCAGTTACTACTACAGGGGTGCAGCCGAGCTGAACAACAATTTATAATCCCCGGAGAAGGTATTATATATTGTTTATTCGTTTAGCATGCTCTCCATGCTTGTACACATGAAGACTTTGGCATCAATAATTATAGGCATTTACTCCCTTAAGAAGTAAAGAAATAATCATTCCAAGGCCAATATGACCACTTTATTTCAATTAATTAGCTGAGGAATGCATAGTTTGCCAGAAAAACAAAGCAGCATTAAAATACTTTTCTTTTTTTCAAATCTCTCTTCTCTCCTTATCTTTTCAACTCTTTCTCCCCGAAATGAAATCCTGTGTATGCCACTGCAACACACAATATCTCCAACACTTAAGACTTAAGTAAGTGCTTAAGACCTTGCGTGTTGCAGCGTCCTTCGTCGTTCCCCCAGTTTCGGGATTTGTTTCTTCAAATATTATGTTTTGTTACTGCGAAAAGGGAAATAGAAAGTGAGAGATTAATGAAACTTAAGTCGCCACTGCTTAATATGTAACGTTAGTGCTGTGCCGTCACATTAGACTGAAGAATGCATTGCGCCGTCCACGCCGACTACAGTCGGAGACAAAAGCTGGGAGTACAATCAGCAAGAAGGCTCAACGAGTAGCCAGCCGCCCTCTCCTGGGCCCAGCAGAGTTCAGCGGCAGAGTTCAAAGCAGTCAAGGCAACCCAAATCCTCTGTGTCGTCAAATGACATATGGGCTCCAAGGGAATGCTGTTCTTGAAAAATAGCATATGCTGTTCAGCAGGCGCACCAACATCAATGTATGTGAATCTGTAATTTGCGTCGACGACAGCAAACAAAACGATGCTATATACCGGCACGCGGAGCGGCTCTGTTTACCAGCACGCCAAAAGGCCGCGCATGCGCAGAAGCTGTGTGGGCAAAAGCGCCTGTTTTTGCCATTGCGTTGTGTGGCGTGCGCTCGCTGTTGACATTGTAGATTCCATTCTGGTTTATTTGTGAGTCGTATTTCCTGCTAGCGTATGGCGCACGTGAAGCCCGACTATTTGAGCTTGCTACCCGAGGCTGAATGGCAGCGGTATCGTGACAAACTGTGTGTGGATGGCGTTACCTTCGACGATTCATACGACGTAAACAAGGCCTGCTGGAGTTCCAAAGTGAAGTTGCTGCCACCAACGTCGATGGCTCACGTCGTCATTTATTTGGTTCTCTCACCAAGCCAATTCACGGCCGACACGTTACAGGCGTACAAGTCTCTCGAGGCCTACAATTACTTCGAGTCTGGCGAGTGTTATGCTCGGTTCAGTGATACGCCTGCGAACATATCTGGGGAGCGTTTCGTGTCTCGAATTTGCCTAAACTTCGTTGCACCACAGGCTTTGTACGAGAGTGCAAGCTGTGGAAGCCCCAAGGAGCCGCAGTCTGCTTCGTGAGAGCCAAAGTGATGCCTTCACAGCGTGCAACGACTGAACCTCACGACGCCTGGGTGTGCCTGACGAACGCGTCTGGTGGGGTGCACGCTGCGCACTGCATGTGCAAAGCTGGATACGACCTATTTTCATTGAACATAATGGTTTTTCGGTGCCTTGTTTGGGCGAAAAAGCTCTTCCACTGCACCACAGCTCCAGAACGTGCCACCTTCGACCGCGACGTGCCTATCACACCCAGTCTCCCTTACGCGTTGGTCGAGGATCGTTTACTGGATACAATGTCCGAGTTTTATTGGGCGTTTACGTTAGTCTATTGCCACAGCCGACTCCCTCCGTATGGGCAACGCTAAATGAATAATTTTGACTATAGTGTGAATCGTGTGGTGCACGTAGTGTGTCGTGGACAATAGGCGAAAATACAATGTCATACATATTAAAAGGTTTTGTTTCATTTTATGCAGGCTGACTGAGGTCTGCAGCCATGTTGCTGCAATCCTGTATGCTCTGGAGTCCACAGTTCGAGAAAACACGGATGGGGCCTCTCGCACATCAAATCCCAGTTTCTGGAGTGGGAACGTGGCCAAGAAGGTATACTTTATTGATCCTTTTAAAGCTAGAATGTTATTCTGACAGAGCACATCATTTTGCACATTTTAGGCACAGATGGTGCCACTGGACGAAATCAACCTGAGCAAACCTGGGAAACCGGCCAGA
>JAZHYW010009545.1:0-14701 GCA_037355805.1 Ixodes ricinus
TGAAACGTAAAAAGCTTGCGAGTCGCAAGAATGGCTAAAGATTAAAACCACCGAATTTCTTCCAAACGGGCCGTTCCTCGCAGATGCATGGTAAGAGTGTTGTTTGTTTGTTAAGGCCTTAACATGTCTAGTTTGAGCGTGGCGCAAGAAGCTTTCTTGCTCTCTGCTTCAATGGGTTCAATCCCCACCCCTGGCTTTTACAACCTGGATGAGCATCGCACCGGCGTGCGGTCGTGTATCACTAATGCGTGATGCATGTTAAAGACCCCAATACAGCGGTTGTACTGCGCTGCTAAATTTCTCATCTACAGCTGGGAGACAAGTCGGTCGTTTAGGAAAACTAAGTTCTAGACTGTATAAACGTACACGCACCTCAATTTGTTTTTCTGCTTCGAGTACTTGCACAACAGAGTCGCTAGTACGCTGCTACAAGCGACGCCGCGTATATCTTCCCCAAATCTGCATGCACTGCGGCAAGAACAGACAACCGCTTACAAAGTGCAAGCGACTGTAGCACCATAATATAGAACCTGCCTAAGAACGTAAACTTTTACGTTTGATGCACGATTCTTAAGATTTCTCAACATACTCATTCCAATTCTTTATCTGTTTTCCACGAAAACACTATAGAAGGTCGGCTGGGTTAAAAGCATGGAGTCTAACCAGGAACTGTACCTGTTCGGTTCGGGTCGTGATTTAGTAACTTCGTGTTTCGTTCCGGTTCGGTTCTGGTTCACTAATGCTTTTGAAATAACGGTTCGGTTACCTGTTCCACTAAACGCTAACCAGTTGAAACCGGTTCTTAAAGAAAAAAAACACAAACAGCTCCCAGTCGCTAACGAAAAAATGTGAGCTTAACACGGTGTCACATGCAAAAAAAGCTAATCAGAAGCCGTGCAGAGGAAACGAGCAAAGTAAAACAAATATATGCTTAATTTCGTTTTGTGATCTTGAATTTTTAATGCAAACACTGTTCGACGAAAATTACGGGGTTATACAGGTGCTTGGAAACTACCAAAGTACAGTAGTCACATGTAAAGTCAATGAGTCACGCACAGTGACACCGTGACGATAGTACGCACAGTATACTCGCGAACTACCCACAAAAACAAATTAGTCATAAGTTGTTTAGACACCAGCAGTTTCGTCTGCAAGAGTATAGTGACATTGTTAACCACTGTAGATGAAAAATTTAGCCAGTGAAGTACGACTGCTAGCCTGGGGTCTTTACGGGCTCACGCAGTACTGGTACACGACCGCACGCCGGTGCGATGCTCATCCAGATCGAGACGGCGAGCTTCCCACGCCGCACGCCCGAACGGCTTGCTCGAACGACTGAGTTGAAGAAGAGAAAGGCAGCGGAGGCCATGGTAAGACGATTAAAACAAAACAAAAAAGACAAAAATACAACGCGCGACCTGCAGTTGCTAGAAAACACACACACACAAACAAAAATTCTTCAATCAGCGTCCAGGACACTGGGCGACTGGCGACCGGCACCGCAGTGTCGAGCTCGTCGCGGCTTCACCTCTTGGTGTCTTCAGATTTCGCCAGAACGGAACAAACGAGCCGACAGCCTTAAACGTTTGTTTTATTTTGATGTTTATGTTCGCTTTCTCTTTGAGGAATATTGCATGGCAGCAAAAAAAATATACACACACAGACAAGAATAGCTTGTTAGTCAGATATATTCCGCTTCACTGCGATAGACGCTACGATCTACACGAGTCAATCCATAGCATAAAGCTTATCTCGTGACTTCGCGCTTCCCGAGTCGCTTCGCCCAACCGGAAGGACACGTGACAACCTCCGAGCTATGAATTGGCTCCGGTGGCTCGTAGCGTTCTTTGCGGTTCATCGTAAGGTGAAACAAAATATAGAAGTGTACTCCTCCTCGCAGACGCCACGCTGTACACGTGAAATATGCCTGTTTGTTTCATAATTAGTGAGCTGTCTCCATGTCGTCGCTGCCGTTTCTTTAATCAAAACTGAGCCGCTGACGCCAACATCGCGAATATTTTATTGGCTTCGCGCCCCCACCCGCAAGAAAGGCGCGGCTCACATTTCATTACGCCAAACAGTTTTCAATGAACCGGAAATTGCCACATTAGATTACTGGTCCGTTTCGGGTTCAATAGCAAATTCTAAATTTCGGTTGCTGTTTTTTTCTTGGTTCAGTTAAAAATAACTGTTCTGCTCCGGTTTTCGGTTCGGGTTCGGTTCGACACCCTGGCTGAAAGCTACATTCTAATCGCGTATGATTACAACAGCCGCTTTGTCGCGTCTGGCGGCGTTATGAACGATACATTATCTGTCTGCAACTATTCAGAATGGTTGCTTCACTGAGGACGCGCCATTTTCATCCTCGAAGGAGGATAAGCCAGTGAGATAATCAAGCCGTCAGTCACCTTCAGTGCAATGATGGTGCATCAAGAACCACTTCCCATGTGCAAGCAAATTGCGCCATCAGCCCATAGGGCCTAGATGATAATTGACACAGCTCGCATAAAAACCGTTCCCATTCCATTCCCACTCTATTCCGGCAAAATGCATCTAAATCCATTCTCATTTCATTCCTCCCAGCGATGCCGCCATTCCACTACCATTCCATTACGCGGTCGCAAAAATGCAGAATGATTCCGGAATCAGTCCAATTCCGGAGTGAGAACTGCGCAACACTGCTCTCGACATGTATTCTCACATTCGCAAGCTTCCTTGTTGACCCGACACCAGATACACGTAGCTGCTGCTTCGCTTATATGAACGGAGGAATATGTAACTTCATATGATGGAGTCCTACAGAGTTCGCAAAATCAAAACCTCGCTCTGCTTGAACAACATCCCCTGGATGCAGCTTGTCTAGAATTTCACAATGTTCGGCGATGCGTTTGTCGCTAGTCCTACCTCGCCATCCCTCTGAAATGGATGTGATGGCCCCTTGTGGCGCAACACCTATAAAAACTGTGGGAAATGTGGCCACGAGTTGGCCGGACACGAGACCGCGGAAGCAAAGTGAGAAGAAGAAGAGGACGGCAATGGGCAGAGCTCGAGCAGCGAGCTCGCGAATGGTCGCCGACGGAACGGTAAAGGACAAGGCACCGCCTCCAGATCGTCCAACTGTGAGACAGTAAAACCTTAGTACCTTTTGTTGTGTGATCCCCTTCGTGGCGGTCGTGGAGGGGCTTGATCAGGCGGTGCCTAAAGTGGACACCTACATTATCTTGCGCTCGGACGTGGGGCCCGATGAGCTGGTCCTCGCTTTCGGTCTCTTCTTGGAGGTCATACTCGACGCGTCCCTCGACCATTGAGGAGGATTGGCGCACCTAACTCGCTGAATGCTCATTATTGTGTGAACCAACGGTGCCCGTCGATACGAGGTTGAGCGTAGCCTCGAAGCGGGACAATTTGTCCTAGCAGGCTCAGCGAGTGTCGGGCGCTGCTGGACGTGTACCGGTGAGTAGAGTCATGGACCCTTGAACGCTGTGGGAGCCTGGGACTCCAGCTCCGGCAGCGGTTATGGGAGACGTCGCTGAGCTCTTGCGCGCCATGACGGCTATGTTCAAGACGCTTTCGCGGATGTCGGGAATGCCGGGCCGATAGCTTGTGCCCCGACCGCGGAGGAAATCGGTTTACGGTCTGCTCCAGAACCTGGATGCGTACAGCGCCCCCACCGCCAACCGAGGACACCATGGAGCCCAGCTGCGCGTGGACAGGACAGATCGCGGACTCTCAGATCGGGTATCGTAGCAGTTTTAGGACGCTTCATTAGAGAGCAGGGTATCGTGACTTGAAGTGCAGTAATGAGCGAGAAAGTGCTTGTCGACGCCCGGAGAGGAAATGGGCTTTTTGAGTAGGTGTCGGAAAAATTGCGGGAATAGCAGTTGACACCGGGAAGGCGGGGGACGAGTTTGTAAGCGGGTGTCGGAAAAATTACGGTAATTGCAGTTTGCACCAGGAGCACTGGTGGGCGAGTTGATGGGCACTAGGATTCATATCTGCTGGGCTAAGACGGCTTTTTTTATAATATATATATATATATATATATATATATATATATATATATATATATATATATATATATATATATATATATATATATATATATATTGTGAGGGATAGCGCGGCACCGAACGGGCCCGTCCCATGTATGCGCGGGGGAACGGGAGAAAAGAGGAAGAAGCGGCAGTGAGAGCGAACGTACGCGGGACTTGCTGCAGGGGACTCGAACGTTTTCGGAAGTGGCGGTTTCATACCGACCGAGTTCATAACAAGTGGGGGCTCGTCCGTTGCTTAAAATGAACCAACCGTCGGTGTTCGTGCCACCGGAGCTTCTTCAGACACTGCTGCAACAAACAGACGGGACACCGCTACAGCGGGAGAAGATGGCGGCCTACGTTCGTGAGCTTTTGTTTGCTACTCCGATACGAGCCGCGGATGAGGAAGCGGCGCCCTTCGTCGCGCCGGCTGTCACTAAGGCCAGCACAACGGATGACCAGGACTCGACGCGCCCACGGCTGGTCCCCGTTCAGCCCCCGAAGTTCATCGGTTTCGGAAACTTGCAGTCGCCAGATGAGTTCCTGGACCACCTGGAAAGGTGGTCCAGGAAGTGTGGCCAGCTGGCCACATGCAAGCCAGGTGCCAGGGAAACTCTTGGCAGTAGAGGCCACTCCGGCGGGCCCCTACAACACCACAGTACAAGTAGCTGCAACAGCCGGCGGCAAGGAGCGATTGTTAGAGCTTCGTAATGGGAAGTTCACATTCAAGGCGCTTTTGGACACGGGATCGAGCGTCAGCTTAATGGGAGATGAAGCAATGGAGGCAGCCACAGCCACTGGTGTGGGCGTCAAGGAGGAACGACGAGGCCTACGTCTCGCAGCGGGCTGGTCCCAGATTACGCATTCAACTAGGTGCAGAATACACTGGGCCGGAGGATCCAGGAAGCAGCGATTCCTGCATATGCCGGGCCTCTGTCGAGACAGTGTACTTGGTAGGGATTTTCGGAATGCCACTGGCATCTCGGGTCATGTGTCTCTGAA
This sequence comes from Ixodes ricinus, assembly GCA_037355805.1. NCBI lineage: Eukaryota > Metazoa > Arthropoda > Arachnida > Ixodida > Ixodidae > Ixodes > Ixodes ricinus. The sequence continues at coordinate 5,037 of JAZHYW010009545.1, forward strand.
CTCTTGGACTCTAGGAAATGAACCACAGACCCTAATCCCCTTTGTCCGGGACGTTGGCTCGAGGGCGCCAGCTCATCCCGGCTGGATGAGGACGTATACAGGCTGCAGGAGCTGTTTGCAGAGCCTCATCAAGTCGCACACCAGGAACCCGACCAGAATCAAGATGCCCAGCAACCCTCGGAGGAGGACGCGGTTCAGCAACATGGCACTGAACATCCGGAAGTTTCGTCCCTACTTCGAAGATTTGATAAGATATGTTGACGCTCGCCACTGGCTGTACCGGACTGATGGAGCACAGTATCAACACGGAGAGTTCCCTGCCAACGCGCTGTAGGCTTCGCCCAGTCAACTCCTACAAAAGGCAGATTATGGATGCCTGCCTGGAAGATTTGCTGCACCAGGCCTTGATACAACCAAGCTCCAGTCAGTGGTCCTGTGCCCCAGTCCTGGTCGCAAAGAAGTCTGGAGGGTACCGGCTGGCAGTGGACTACCGTCCACTAAATGCTAAAACCAAGGTTCCGGTGTACCCGATGCCCAGAACAGACTGGGTACTTGCACAGCTGGGCAGAGCCCAATGGTTCACGAGCTTTGATTAGTCGCAGGGCTTCCTCCAGATCCCTGTTCGCCCCGAGGATGTCCCTAAGACTGGTTTTATATGCCCCGAGGGTACGTTTGAGTTTAAGAGAATGCCGTATGGTGTGGCTGGTGGACCAGCTACAATAGGCTCGGAGGCAAGAGAGACTGACAACGAATGGTTCCCCATTGACACCGTGGAAACAGAATACCGGGTCCGGTTCGAGGACAATGCGATGGTTCAGGAAACCGACATCTCACCCCTCCTCAGTGCATCCGAGCTTGCTGACGAACAGCGGAAGGACCCTGGGATCATCAGAGCTGATTAGCTATCTCAAGGACGGCACCCTACCGACTGACTCTGCAGAAGCATGCCAGACTCGGAACATGGCTGAGGACAGCGAACTGGACTATGATGGACTGCTGCTGAAGATTGCAGGCGAAAGAAGACTCCTTTGGATGCCCAAACAACTGTGCCAAACAGTGCTCCAGTTGTCACATGATCACCCTCTAAGTGGCCACCTAGGTTATTTCAAGACACTGAGACGAGTGTCCGAGAGGTATTTTTGGCGAGGCATGAGATCCGATGTGTCTCGGTATGTACGGTCTTGCCATTCATGCTGGACACTGAAGCCTCGCCGCCAAAAGCCAGGCGGACTGATGGACAGCACTTGGGCAGAGGAACCCATGGCAGAGCTGAGTGTGGACCTCATCGGACCATTGCCCACCTCAAAGCGCCAACACAAACACCTGCTGGTGATCATCGACAAATTTACCAAGTTTGTGGAGCTATTCCCACTTCGAGCTCCGACCAGCAAGGCCATATTAGAAAGAATGCTGGAAGTGTTTTGTCGACATGGCTTCCCCAAGAGTATCTCTAGCGACAATGGGCGTGTCTTTGTGTCAAACCTGTTGAAAGCGGTAATGAAACACCTTGGCATCAGAGACCGCCACACGGTGCCATACCGCCCAGCAGGACAGCTGGTGGAGCGGCATAATGCGACAGCAAAGCAGTGCGTTATGGCATATTGCAGTGCCCAGCGTGACTGGAATCAACATCTCCCAGAGGTCGCCTTTGCAATGCGAACCTGCGAGAGCGTCACCACAGGGTACTCACCTGCCCTTTTGTGTTATAGGCGCCAGCTCCGCTGCCCTTGGGAAAGAAAACGCGGCCAACTCCCTTCACCAGTCAGTGGCACGCCGGGCTTCGTGGCAGATTTGACGTATAGACTGCAGGACGCGTATGAGTTTGCTCTGGAGAACCAAGAGAAAAGCGCAAGAGCAACAGCGGCGTTACTACAATCGAACCCGACAGCAGTCCGAGTTCCAAATACGTGACACAGTACTACGCGACCTGCACACCCTCAGTGGTGCCAGCAAAGGAGTGGCAGCAAAACTGGCTCCAAGATGTTCGGGACCTTTCGTGGTGGTGGGGAAAGTGGGGGCCAATGACTATCGTTTGAGGGACCAAAGAACTGGAAGGCTGGCGGGACTGGCACATGTGGACCAGCTGTTGAAGTTCTGCGAAGACCGACCGGACTTTGCTTTCTAAGGGGGAGGATTGTGAGGGATAGCGCGGCACCGAACGGGCCCGTCCCATGTACGCGCGGGGGAACGGGAGAAAAGAGGAAGAAACGGCAGCAAGTCCCACGTATACGTGGGACTTGCTGCAGGGGACTCGAACGTTTTCGGAAGTGGCGGTTACATACCGACCGAGTAGCATAACAATATATATATATATATATATATATATATATATATATATATATATATATATATATATATATATATATATATATATATATATATATATATATATATATATGTGTATATATGTACGAGGGTTTACAAATAATTCCGTTGATATTTAAGCAGAAGACTAAGGTGCGCGGACACAGCAGCCAGTAGGATCGATGAAAATTAAAATATAATTTACATCGCGAAGAAATTCAGGCCGAACAACAGGCGTGAAGTGCGGTGAAAAAATTTGTACTATAACTATCGTTTCAGCTTGGGTCACAGACGCAGCCGATGCTACGAGCGCGAGCGTCGTGGCCCTGAACAGTGCTTGCATTGCACGAGCTCGCGTGCTTGGCAGGGACGCTGAAAGCCCGTGAGCTCGCGCTTGTAGCATCGCCTGCGTCTGGACCCAAGGTGAAGCGAAGTGTAGTTTACAAGAATAATGAAGGCTAGGCACAAGAACGTCTATACTCTGTCTCGACGCTTAAGATGTACCGCGGAAGGGCTACAAGCTACAAGGCTCACTTGCTCAGGGACACGTCTCGGCGGCACAAGGCTCAATGCAGCACCAGAGTTGGCCAGTCATCGGCCAAGTGGCTGCAATAGTCCTTGGCCAAGTGGCGAGGTAAAGTGGCGAGGGTTGGCCAGTGCTGCCTTGTATCTGGCCATTGGCCAGTGGCCGCGGCCACAGCAGGCCGTAGGATGACTAAAAATAAGACATTATTTAATCAGGGAAGAAATTCAGTGCCAAGCAAGAGTGTGAAATGCGGCAAAAGTATCTTGTATTGAGTCTGCAAGCAATAATGAAGGCCAGTGCACAAGACCGCTAGTTACGCGCGAAAAAAAAACTTGAAAAAGGACGCAATAAAAGTCAAATTTAAAACACAAGAACTTAAAAAAATAAATTGTTAAATAGAAAATAGAATAAAGAATTAAGAATAAAAATTAAATAAAAATAAGAAAGGGGCCGGACGCCGACGCACGTCCCTTCAGGGTGGTGGTTTCTAGAAAGCTACGGATGTGACTTATAGGATGGTTTTTCGACCTCACTGTGGCTGGTCGTGACAGTGGCAGCAAGACTTTTCATAAGTTATGTGGCGTAGCGACCTGGCCGGGGATGACGTGGGAGACATTCCTGTGGGCTTGTAGATGTCCAGCTTGCCTTGAGGCGTGAACGGTTCAAGCGGGTTTACTTGCTGAACTGCCGCTCCCTACGAGGGCCGATGAGTCCCTGAAGCCCGGATGCACGTGAACTTGGCGGCACGCTGACGCGTGCCACCAAGTCCACGTGCATCGAGTGGCACACAATATACGTGGCCGTCGGGGAACGCGGGTAGGGTATGGCCATCCCGCCGTGGGCCTTGGATGCCTTCACTTGAGCACAAGTTCGACTTGGTTTACGCCATCGTAACCTAAATCTGAAGGAAACCCACCCTCTGAGCAACGCAGCTAGTCATTTTGCCATATCTCTTCCTCCGAGGTGAGTGGACCCCTACGAAGTAAAGATGCAAGCGTCGTGTCTTACTTGTAGGCTTACTCGGTGGAGAGATACACACAATGAGCCCTGCCCGGTTCACATCTCTGACTTGAAGGGATACTACCGTCGCGATGGAGAAGATTAACATAATGCTGCGGTAGGACACAGGAAATCCCCTGTTCCTGGCGGCCCAAGAGCGAGCTCTGGAATGCGGATTCGCCGTGTTAGCCACACGGTACACGACTCCGTCTGCAAGCACTTCTGCAGTACAGGATATGGCCACTGCAACAATCTGCGGCAGAGTGCTTGTTCGTTGTTTGTGGTTTTGACACTTTGTTCTGCGCAGAATTGCTTCATGGAAAGACCGCCATAGACGGCGTCACCCAGGAACTCCACCGGACGGAAACACTGGCCCATCCGTTTTCCCAAGTGCTCAGAGTGGCTGACTCTGGTTCGGCCTGGCGAACGGTTCAAGCGGGCAGTTGTACGCCCGCGGCGACCTCCAAGCGGAACGAGGCAGGTCCATCGGCGTCGGAGGGACCAGCATAGAGCAGGCCCCCTGATGCATCCTGGTGAATGGGACAGCGAGCGACGGACAGGTCTGCCGGCTTCACTAGAAGAGCCAGCGGAGGCCGGCACGAAGAAAGACCGACGCCGAGGGTCTCACCACCACCTACGCCGCTTTCGGACGCTACAACGTGGCTACTCCGACAACACCGCAGCCTCCTCTCCCGAAACTTCAGACGGCCCCGACCAGAGCATTCACCTGTCTCCCCAGTCCATCGACGAAGACACCTTGACTGACGTGGAAGAACTCTTCTCTGAGGCCCATGAGATCCCGAGTCCTTCGAAGTCCGGGCCTTGATGGGGGAGGAGGGGGGGCAGAGCGTGGAAGACGAGGGTGGAAGACGGCGGGGCGGAGGACAGGTGGCAAGCGGTCGGCAGAGGAGGCCGAGCTGGAGCCGTACAAAGCGTGCTGCGCGAATCTGGGGCCGGGCAGAAATGATAGAGCCGGGCCTCGACCATGGCGATCCCCAGACGGGTCCACCGGCGAGGTTCGAACCAAGGCCGGTGGGAACGGTGAGCCCTGGGCATTCCAGCCAAGGCCATGACGATCCCGGGGTGGTTTCGCAGCAAAACTCGGGTTATGATAATTCGTAACAGCTAGCCTACTCAGCGCTGGCGTGGGAAGGACGATAAGCAGACCTCAGGCAACAACCAGGGTCGGCGGGCCCAGACTACCGGCTCTCGTGGATGGGCAAGCGGGAAGTACAGTAAACCCATTCGCTGTTTTCTCGTCGTGTTGTGTCACACCTTGGGAGACGAGCGAAGCACAGACTGATCGGGCCGCGAATATTATAGAGCGACCTCACAAAACTTGGCGGTGTTGCTCGATTTGTACTGCGACCACGTCTGTCTCCTGGTAAGTAAGGACCAAGGCCATTCAATTTTGGTTTTAAAACCGTCTACACCGAGCGCCACCTTGGCCTTAAGTGCGTCGTCAAAGGGCTGTGGCATGGTTCGCTGCAAAGTATTGTGAGGATGTTTGAAGCAACGTAGCTCGAGGAAATAATTCCAGCCCTCAAAGTGACTTCCCCACGCAATGAAACAACACTCTAAGATAGAGATAATATGTGAACCTTAAGCTACAACTAGATTTCAGCTGTTTCACTTAACATCAATATTATTGTCGTAAATAACATGAAAAATGGAAAAAAAAGCTACACGCCCTAGAAAAATATCTTAATGCGTCCTAATTCTAGGGATCAAGTCCGGAGACAAAATGTGTGGCGGCTTTGAGCTGTGCTGGGTATGTATGGGTTTTTCCGACCTCGTTTCTACAATACGTACAACGATTGTAACAGGTATAACGAAAGAGCAACGCAATAATTGCTGCTACATTTGGTGGAGAAGCTGCTTTACCCCTGTTATACACTTCTGTAAAGCTGTTGCCCTTCCGTTACACCTTTTGCACTTCTGTTGCATACCTCCCTTACAGTTTTTGGGTAATTTTTTTTTACGGAACCTTCGCCCTCCCCGCATGTTGTGTAAGAAGAAGGCGTGTTGTACAATTTTCATTTCGTCTGCACCTCAGGTTTATGGGGAGTGGGGCACTCCTTTTATAACCGGTAACGGGACGTAGACCTGTCTCCTATTGGACCCTCCTGCGGTTGGTGGTGGCCGGTAGATTTAGTGACATTCAAGGCCGATCGGCTATGTGATTGGCCCTCGTTCTAGCAGCCGTAACTTCTAATGGCGTTGAATAAAGTGAAACATGATTTCATGTTATCGCAGGTTCCGTCCGTTGATGTTTGAAAGCGGTAATTCTTCAAGCAGCATCGAAAGAGTGAAAAGTATGCCGTGAAACTGTTTCGAATGTTATATTTGAACAAATAAAACCGGCAAGCTTTCTGCTGGATGAGTCGTATTAGATATTCAAGGCGCTTTCAGAATATCCTGGAAGTTTGGAATGAAGCGGTTAAAGTTTAAATGAGACTCTTATTGATACATTGACTATACTTATGGGTCTAGGATATTTTTTATCAGCTTCTGCGCTCTTAGCGCTTTTTTGATGCGGGAGCATAATAAGAATAATATCGTGTTATGTGACGATTTTATTTCCAATCATATTTAATACGAGCTTGTGAATGGGTCTTTCATTGCCGCCAATCGTAATCACATTACATTTCTATCTTCAATGAACGTGTACATCTATCAAAGATTTGATGACTTCAGTGTTGAATTCACGCAGTATAATTGGTTCATTTTTGATTATGGCATAAATATAGATAGCCTAGAAAATTATCTTTGAGATCTCAATGTTGATGAGAGATCAATTTTTGCTATTGGTCGGAATTTTTATTAACAAACAATACCACAGTATTATGTCATATTTCAGACAAAGTGAACACTTGAGGATTCCGCCACCGTTGTTTATTAGACTCTTGATAAAGACTTAATTAGGTGCATTAAACTCTATGTTGGTGCAAGATACGCAAATATAATACGAAGAAACATCTATAAAGACTCGAGTATGGTAAAAGCAAATAAAATAACAAAAGCTCTTGACTTTCCAGTGCTCTTGCGCACAGAAATATGCCTCGGTTTTGATCTCTTCTGGGTGTCAGCGAGGAACGAAGCGCATCTTCTCGACAGCTGGATGAGTCTTCATAACTTCGAGGGAATCCAAGCAAGGCATGCGTTTTCCTTCTTCGGGAAAGACAGTAAACTTCTGGAGAATGCTGGCCACGTACAGGAAGATTTGGACGGTAGCTAGCTTGTCCGCTGGACACATCCTTTTACCTGCGGTGGACAGATTCACAAGAAGTCTTTATAACTACACTCCCAGAATTAGGGTTTGTAGTATCCGCACCCCTTGTTCAATATATAACACCCCGAAAACTACAATTCGACGTTCAGTCCACTGACGTCGAATGGACGATACAAACTTTCACGAGCGGCTTGAAGGTCGAGTGATATAACTTACTAAAATACTTAATTTACGCACTAAAGACTACAGGAAAACACACAAGGCTTTGTTGACCCTGCTGCCAAACCTCAGTGTTTTGTTTTTTTCTATAGATTTGATACGTACATTAGCTGTCTAGTACGTTATATCACGCAACTCTCGGAAAGCCTCTCGTACAGTCAGTTCAACGTCGGTGGACTAAAGCGTTGAAATGTAGTTTGGGGTAATTATATATGACACAAGAGGCGTAAGTACTAGACTCCACCTTCCTGGGAGTGTAGAACCCACGAAGAGTTGAGATTAAAGGCCCAAGCACGGTGAAATAAGTAAAATGTTTCTGTACGTGCTCCATTACCACGGATCAAGTGTGTCGAAGGTAGCCTCCCATTTCTGACAAACGTCGTGAGATGGCGAAGCATGACAGGAGCTCGAAGGACTGTACATTTTCACGCACACGGTTTTAAGGCTGGGAGGCACCCGCGTGAAGGCCGCGTGACTGCGTTACCCCGAGGGCAGCCCACGTGGGCTGTCCTCGGTTGACCCAAGGGGCTTACTTTGGCAGCCCACATGGACCGTTGTGTGGGGCCAACACGGGGCCTAAGGGGGTAGCCTACATGGCTCTCTTGTGGGGCCCACAGGGGACATAGGTGGGCAGCCCACAGGAGCTTCCCTCATGGAGCCCTTACGTGGGCAGCCCAGTAAGGTCTCCCCGGGAACCGTATTCCGTCCAAGTTCATTTCATTATTCCCCAGAATGTAGGGTACTGCAGTGCATCCCAAATAGGGCGTGCCTCTCTTCATTCGTGTGGCTATTAAAAAATTATCATAATATTTATTTTTATATAAATGTACATGATTTGATCTCTCTGCTGACTGCCCCCGCATAGACGAGGTGGGACTCATGTGGGCATTGAATAAACAGCCTAAGTTGGACAGGCCCACGCAATGCCCCCTTGGAGCCCACGTCTGTGCTAACTCTGCCCCTGCATAGCCGATATTGGACCCACGGGGGCATTGCGCCGGTAGTCCAAGGTGTGCATGCCTTCGCATAGAGGAAGTGGGACCCACGGGGTACTTCGTCGACAGCCCAAGTGAGGATACCCTTGCTCTGCCGACATCTACGTTAAGATTACCCTCGGATAATTAAAGTGGTACCCATGGGGGTACTGCAGAGGCATGCAACAACCCACTTTGCCCACGTGGGCCCTACTTTATGTTCTACCTGGGATCTTCCAAACAAGGTTCAAAATTTGCAAAAAGGTTTGTAGCGTTGGCATCTCATCAATAATTAAAGTGAGAACTTTGTTAAAACTCTAGGCAACAAGGTTGAAATAATTTCCAGTCCACCATTAAAAATACCCAATGTCACGAACAAAGCGTACCGCTTGCAAATGTGAGGATCTCTTCCGGCCTCTTCGCAGGACATGAGCCGTCGGCTGATAGGAACCTGGTCGGGTCGAAATCATCGGGTCGTTCCCAAAGCGTGGGGTCCCGATGAACTGCCCTGATATTCGACAACACCATTGTGCCTTTGGGAATGACGTACCCGTTGAGGATTGTGTTTTCCTGTAGTCTGCAGGTTTAGAAGTGGACACATTGCTCGCATTATACGCTTCCTCACTGAAAACATGACGTCACGAGTAGGCTCTTTTCGGAAGTCCATTGAGCAACGCTGACTTCCGCTATACTTGAGGCATCGCCTCCTGCACAAAGAGCGTGATTGGGTCCGACTACGCGCCGAGTGCTGACGCTGCACTGGTGTCTATTGCGCAGTTGGCCCCAAGTACGCGCCTCGTGGCGACGCAGTGTTCGTTTCCAATGCCGGGTCCAAGTGCAGGCCCAAGATATGGCGGCCTCGGATAATCGACATAGCTTTGGCTAATGGAGGGTGCACATTTTTGAAAAAAGGATATATCATACGGGTGGGATACAACGCTAGACAGTTGCGTTGAAGTGGTGGGTAACTTCAGTGGACACGCTAGCGTATGACGTCAGCACCTTCAGTAACTACCCTGGTACATTTTGTTTTTATATTAGTACAATTAGGGTTTCGAGTTTTCGGATAAATCCGCAAAAAAATTAAAAAAAATTTGGCGCCAAATTTTTGTTTAGTTCGAATTTATCTGAAAAGTTCAAAATTTTGAGATCACGACTGAAAAAGGCAGTTTTTTTACAAATAAGTAGGGTCAGAGCACGGGTTCAGCGGTCATCAGGAGAGGTCTCCCCAGATTCCTTAAACATTTCGTAGCATGCGACGAGAAAGTGAGAGAGAGGATGAGACGAGAAGGATGTCAGAACCCCGAGCTCTGATTGGAATAATCAGGGGGTAGACACAGAGGTAGAGCTGCTTTTGTCTCCACTGCACTCGTCGTACGCGTTGGAACACGGAATGCCGGCGTCTGGCGTT
>JAZHYW010009546.1:0-12282 GCA_037355805.1 Ixodes ricinus
TGGTGAGACCCATGTACAATCACATAACGCCACTGTCCCTGTTGCTCGTTTGCTGCGGTGTACGCACGAGGTTAAATGTGAACTATTATTTCAAACTCTTTTTCGCAAAACTCGATGACGTTGCAATAGGAATCGAAGCTTTGATGCAGTTATGATGTGTGCACGTTGTTCGTAATGGAGGACTGCGGCTCATGAGCTGGACATGAGCATCGCACGAGCACGTGACTTTAAGCTCGAGACAGACAACTTCTGGGCAAACTCTCGGATGGCTAGTGTTCGATCCTGAGGTGAAGCGGAATAGCTGATCCGTATCAATGTACGGAGCTCTCTTTTCTAAATTTCGGCGTGTTGCTATTAAGAACATCAGCGGCATAATATTGGTGCGAAATTATGAACTTCAAAGAGTAATTTTATGCCGTATTTACTGAAATCGCAAAGATTGCTCCGGAGTATTTTGAAATGTGTGTCACTGTGTTTGTGTGTGTGTGGAGGGGGGGGGGGGGCTTTTCCCAAATGAGCATTGATGTAGCGATACCGACCTTAGAATTAGTAGTCTCGTTCTCGTCCCGGAAAGCTGGACCTCCCTGCTAGATCGAAAGCGCGTTCCCTTGAAGCAAAACGTTTTCAAACCTGAATTCAAGCGTAGCGGAGAAAACTAGTGTTTAAGCAGTTGTCCTAATGAGGCAACGAGAAATCTCCAAATGTGGAATTTGTAATCTGCTTTCGAGTTGAAGAGCTGAATGTGTACGCCCCTGGGCAACACCGAATGGGCTTCGAGATAATGGGTCGCGCGGAGAGTCATTTCGACGGGGGATTCATTAGGTGAGTTGCGATATATTTGCCTTTTCCTGGGGGCAGGGAAGGAACCGTTCGTATGATTACGAATGCCGGGTCACCCGTTAGTTGGCCGCCTACTTTTTGCTAAATAGTTTCAACAGCGTGCGTTAGTTGTCGTTAGACATAAAAAAAAAAAACGCGGCGCGCTGCGGAGCTGGGAATAACCCATACTCCTTGAAAGCGGGCTAAAACTGAGACCGCATAGCATCAGTTGTTGACTACACACACACTGTAAATATTATTCTAAAGAAAAGTGACCAATATCAATTTCAAGGGCCAAGCAATAAAGCTTCATTGAACGAGTAGTGCCATGTTGACCTTAATTCTTCAATATTTGAGCCCTTCCAGGATAGCATTCCGTGAACACATAGCTTAAATAAAAACGTGTTTTAATGCTTTTAACCGCTGAACTCGACTTCTAGTTCAAGTGTTAAGCACAACAGTGGAGGAGCGATTATATTACATTACATCGCGGAAGCCCTTGTCGTTTTAGGGCGCAGCTTTTAGGCGCCCCTTTCCGGGTTTCGCGGTGTCGGCGTTAGAGTAACCGCGCTAAATTTAGCGGGAAACTTTACTTCACGTGAGCTCAATACAAATTCAATTCCCCTCTAAATTTAGCAGGGTAATTCAGTTTGTCCACTAGATTTAGCCGAAAATTGACGTCACGTGACCTCAACATCATTTAAATTTTCCGCTACGTGTCCTAAACACCAATTGAATTGCCTGCTAAATTTAGCGTGTAAATTAAGTTTCTTCGCTAGATTAAGAGGACAAATTCAGTTACACTGTTAGATCTAGCGGGAAAATTAACGTTACGTGACCTCAACACCCATTCGATTCCCCGGTAAATTTAGCGAGGAATCGAATTGGTGTTCAGGTCACGTAACATCAAGTTTCCCGCTAAATCTAGCGGCGAAGCTTAAATCGTTTATGGGTGACGTAACACCAGGAACCCTAATCTGGACACTTGGCGAGAAAGTCGGCGAGAGATCTGGCGGCCGTGATTCGTCAACGCCGCACCTGACCTTGGCGCCGGCCAATCAGAGTTGGCAGATTTCTCGCCGACTTTTTCGCCAAGTGTCCAGATTAGGGCCCCAGATCAAGTGACGTCATTTTCACCGCAGCGGGGAAACTGAATTGGAGGAGCAGGGGAGAGGAGAAACGGAGGAGGAGGTGTAGGGGAAGAGAGGAAAAGCGGGTACTACGGAGGAGGAGGAGAACATACCCTCCCCTCCGTTCCCTCCCATCTTACTCTTCAAGTATTGAGCTCAAATTTCGCAATACAGAGATTTGTAAGCGTCATTCATTTTTGAGTACCAACAGTACTCGCTATTTAGAAAAGAGATCTACTTGTCGCGGACCTGGAGAGGCAGAGAGAGAGGAAACTTTATTGTTCACACCATTGTCTGGTGGCCCGGCGATCAGGTTGAGAACTAAAACCTCGGGGACAACGGCAGCATGAAGTCTTTATTTCTGTTTTTGACACAGCGCTTGTCTGAGACACCTGAACATTACATCCTTGTTTAGCTGGAGCTCGCGTTCAATCAGTCGAGTGTACCCATGTCATTGTCGAACGCTGTCTCAACGTTTGTGTTCAACGCGCACACCGCGCCCTATTGAGGAAGATCGTGCAAAGCATCCAGTTTTCCGGAGCATTGTTTTAAAAAACAAAAAACTTCGTGGAGAAAAAAACAACAACGTGAACACGCGTTCGCTAGAGCTTAATCTCCTCACGAATACTTGGCCTCTCTTTCACACATGCTGACCAGGCTATCTCCAATGGGTGCAAGCGCTAACTTCTTGACTTTGAAAAATATAAACCTGTCAAGGGGGAGTAGAACGCCTCAGAACATTGCTAAAATCGCTAGAAAAGTGGCAAAAAAAATCGGTAGCCATTCGCTGCACTAAAAACCACAGCTGTTATTTGTTCCCGTAGCATGCACATTGTATAAGTAGAAATAGATCGACTTAGCAAGCGTAAAAGATAGAAGACATAACAAATACACATTAGATGCTTTGGCAGTTAACCTGGTTCTACACACGTTATAGTTAAATAAATAAATATATATATATATATATATATAAACAAACGCCTAAATTTGAGTTGTCAAAATATTGTAGTATATATATATATATATATTATATATATATATATATAAAGTTATATATTTATATCAAACTACAAACAACTTACAAATATTTTGACAACTCGAATTTTAGGCGTTTTGTTTTGTGAAATATACTAGAATTGGGGTGTATTTTAAGTTTATGTATCAGACGACTTCCAGAGGTTGACATATACCAATTTCCTTGTGTTGCTTCGAGTCAGCCCAAATAAAAAGCCTCTTTTCGAACGGCGAATTTGTAAGTTTCTTTTCTTTTTTTTTTCGAAAAACAAGCGAAGTTTAATTGAGAACATTTTGTTTTTGGTAGTTCAAGTTAGGCAGGAAGTATTTGGTGTCCCACTGGCCCCGCTATATTTGTTTATAAGGATGCTGGCATCCACTTTTTCTTCCTCTGTTTCCGTTTGTTGTCTTGCAAGGACGAAATATCTATGAATATTTAGCTTCTGTTGGGCGTCTCTCTAGCCGCCGTCGGCGGGAATAATATTCCTTTAGCGAATAAGTCGATATTTCAGGATAGCGGTGGATCAGCTGAGTTCATAGAGTAAATAGTGTTCCGCTTTGAGCGCATCTGTCACGGTTTGTGTTTGCCCGTCGTTTATTGACTCCAAAGTTTCACGCACATAATTTATTCAAGCAAAATGAGTACAACCGCTGGAATACCGGCAAAGCCGGCCGGGAATCATCGAATTCTCGGAAAACCTTTAAACCCTTAGCGCCAAATGCATTCCCAGAATTTAACATACGATATTTCAGCGGTACAAGTAAAAACTTTTTTCAAAACCAACTTGAACTAAGCCGTTCCCGGAAGCGTTTCTTGAAAGGTTTGCCTATGGCTCTTTTTAAAATCATGTTTTCTGTTGCCCCCTTTTCGCAGCTATATAACCTCGTCGCGATGAGGTCCGGGAAAGTTACTTCGCCTAGCGGGCGAACCGATAACTTTATTTGGTTAGCCTTGGCACTGGAGGCGCGGAACTTCGGTCACAATAAATGCTCTTTCCAACTTTTACATTTGCTTCTGGCCTCGCGCTGCTTACGCTCATTCGCCGCCGGCCACTGCGAACGCTATTCAGAGCCCCCAGGCTCAATAGAGCTCACTGCGGCCGATCACTTTCTTTTGTCCCGAGATCCACTTGGCAGGCCGTTCCAGCGGAGCGGGAGCCAGAATTGAGCGGCCGTTGCCTATGTTTGTCACATCATCTTTATTCTATTAGTATATACTTATTAAAATTATGATTTCAGCGAGGACGGAGGAATGCCCATTGTTTGACATTTTGCTTTAAACTATGCCTTTAGTATGGTTTCTAGGAAATGTGCACACCTCGTACAAACTTAATTTAACTTTTAACTAGACGAGCGCGGGAATTAGACCGCACGCCTCGACAACTCAAATAAAATTAGATAAAATTAAATTATGTGTTTAAGATTCCGTAAATTTGATGTTATCGCGGAGTGGAAACATCTATTCAAGAGCGTCTAGCAGTGCTGATGACACAGCTTACTATGACGAATATGTTTAAATCTGCCCTTCAAGGAAGACATGGCTGCGAGCGAAAGATTGTAATTTGGAAATAATGATTTAACGGAAAATCTTACTAGGGTGATTTTAGAGACGATCGACCAAAGGGTGGCTGGTTGACATTTTTAAATAAATTGATGTTTTTATATGCCATTGTCTAATGTCTGGTATAAAAGAATCCACACTTAGTTTTGACCCAAAAAAATTTGGGGACAGGAAAATTTTAAAGCATGAAGATGTAGACAGTTGCATTAACACGCACTGATTGAGGGGGGGGGCACGTTTAAAATTGAATAACTAAAACAATAAAGTTGGAAGAATTTTAGTACTTCTTAGAAACAAACTATGGGTACAGCTTGCTTGTAATATGTAGTAATATTTGTATTTAAATTATATATATATATATATTTTTAAAATTGCCAAACATGCCTGCTCAAGCGACAAAAGTCAAAATTTGGAGGCCTGTATCTTATGAAATAATTTACTCACCATCATATACGTTTCAGATATAATTCTAGTTATACGAGGCTATCATTGAAAATATATATTAGGTATGCCAGTGATGTGATAGCTGTGATATATTTAGGCAAACTTGAGAGAACAATCAAACAACTAAAAATTGCGATGCGAATAAAAAAAGCAAACACAACCTTTGATTTTTTAAAATTTGAGTACCTTGTCATACACTATTTCGGCAATCATTTCTATTAAGAACATGTTGCATTATTTGATTGAGAAAGAAGACATAACTCCCCAAAGGAGGGTCTTTTTTCAATGCCTACACTTAGCAGTGCTCTATTAAAGAAGTGGCTATGAGTTCCAGTTTTATAAAACTAACACACATCTTTCATATATCTTTAATCAGATGAGGTCACTGACAACTAAAGCAATCGGTCATACAGTAAAAGTGAGGAGAAACTGTATACAGCATTTTACATGCAGCGCACAAAGAGATATCATATTAGAGACTAGTGATTCGAGAAAAGATGATGCAGTGTGAAGATTTACTTTCCAGTATATTTTATATTTAAAATAAAATAAATAACTTTTCTTCCGCACACAAAAATAAAGACAGAATACTCATTTCGTTTAGGCTAGCTATGTATTTCCGGGGACAAACAATTTCAGTTGAGGGGTGCCACCGCGCCGGACTGTAAGAGCTTCGATACTTTCGGTGTACGAATGGATCGTGGCAAGCCGAGATATTTTATCCTGCTCGAGGATAACGTTTCGTGATTCTCATAAGGTGATCGGATAAAGATTATAAGCTATCACCAAGTAAAACAGTAGGTTTAATACCCCGCGAAGAAAACTGTGATAAATAAGATATCCCTGCTTTCAAAATGAGCAGTCCTTGCTGAATCGAATACGGCACCTTACGCTAAGGCTTTCCTCGATGTACCCATTCAAAAAAGTTTCTTCTAACTAGATCCGACTGTCCATGCTACATATACGTCACAGGCTCCTTCTGCTGATGACTTGCACAGCCGCCACGTGTGCCAAGACTGAATTCCAGGAAAGGCGCGCACCGTCAGCCACTCTTCTTTTTTGTTGACGATACCGAACAACCACATTTTCGTCCATATACACGATGCACCCAGTTTCTCGGATGGAACGCTCGCCATTGTCCTGGCCTTTTGAATTGCGTTTATTGAACGTTCTCTCAGTTTGTTCAGCGTGGCCTGGTGTTTCACGAGTCCTCCAACTCTGTCGCATGCACTTTCCCATGTAGAGATGGAGAAAATAAATACTGGGCTTGTGGGAAATCATTCTGCGCAAACTGGTGAAGCTGGTAGCAATTCTTAAAATAACTGGCGGCCCCGTCACATACGTACGTCACGTGCGAGTATATTTCAACATTGTCTTCAACCCACTTTTTCACTTTTTCTAGAGCCAAGCACGTGTGAGCGGCGTTGTCACACAGGTCCTCACGGGTGATAGCAAAGCGGTTCGTAGATTTTATTAATGTTACTACACATGTAATTATCGTAACTTTTTTTTTCATTGGTATGCTTGAACTTTGTCAGGAAGCACGATGGGCCGGTTTTCAGCAAAGCCAAAATGAAAGACAATGCTCCCGCGTTGCTAGCACTGCTTTACATCGTAGTTCGCTTTATCTTGCGTTTGTCAGATATGGTTGTGAAATATCTAACTGTCAACCGTTACTTGAACGACTTTTAGAAAAGTCTTAGGATCCAATTTTTTTCTTCACAAGGTTGTTGTACGCACAATCTCTTCGTCCTCTTGGATATGAAGTTCCACGAGTGTAAGAGACTGGCCTTTGGGCAGTGATCGCAGTCTCCTTAAGGTGCAACCCCACCGTCCATGACGCATTGATGCTTTTTTGACGGCTTATAACTTTCTTTCTATGAACCTTACAATTATAAAATTAATGTCAAATTAAAGAGCTGTTTTTCAACAATACTTTAATATCTCGATTTAACGATTACTTTAGTTGGTAGTTAATTATTCAGCCTTTATTAAACCACAATTTCAAATCTTGAAAAAAATATTTCTCGAGTTATAACGTCCCATCGTCCACAGCATTTTATTTGAGCGTTCCGTTGGATGTAATAAATTAAAAAAAGTAAGCAACGAACTCTACGGGGAACGTATATTTTAAAATAAAAATAAAGTTGAAATGGTAATTTTTTATGGCGCTATAAAAACGGAATCACGTCAACTAATCAAAATAACGAGACATTAAATTATGAAGCATCCTTCGATATTACATTTTCTAGAACTTCCATATGGATATATTACACGTTAAGAATGCACGTTATATGACCTCAAACATTTCCCATTCAGTTACGGCAAATTGTAGTTTCTTAATGTAAAATACAGATGGCGACACGTGTTCAAAAAGAGCTTGATGTGCATTTTCCGTCGTGTGCCGCTTGGAACGCCACGCGAAAGACAGAAAAAGCGCCAGATGTCAAGGTGTCAGATGCCTGGATGCCCGCAGTGAGCGAGCCGGAGATGTCAGAACAACAAGCGCGAGGCTGTGGGTGCACCACAGCTGCTTTTGCGCGTTCTACTGTGCGTCAGTACACATGCCCGACCCGGTCCAAATGAATTGGGCGCCATGAAGATGCATTCTGCCCATTCCGATTCCGCCACGCATGCGAAAACATTTTAATCTTTTTATCACTTGCAACAATCATTTTCGCAATCATACTATGCTTGTCGGAATGGCTTCAGAATACTTTGTTTCACAAACCACCTCGGTGGCTTTTAAATGGCATGTTAAAACAAAACACAAAACATTAAAACGTCTCAGTAGAGAGTTTTAGTAGAACGTGTTTTCAGGCCACGCTAATCGTAGCGGGAGCTCGCGCTGCCACTTCAATGCATGGTCTGAAGCGTGCGCTCGTAGCGGTAGCGGGCCTTTGAAAACGATCTACTAAAACTCCCTAGCGTCTCTGAGCCAACGCGCTGGCCCATGAATCCATATTTGTCGGGTTTTAATATCAGCCGAGGTGCCCGCACTCCGACGGAGGCCAATCTGAGATTTCGGTTGCACGTCAGAAGACCTCAAGTTAGTAAAAAAAAACGCAATTTTGTTTTCCTTTTATTGGGACGTGTTAAGTGATTTTTTGTTGGTTTGGCTTCTGAAACCCTAAAATCTTAATATTTGCTTTGCTTTACCTTAGTTCGGAGCGCAGCCAACGGTACGGGCTGATGAAGTTACTGAAGTAACGCCAAGAGGGCGAGGTTAAGCTGTTCGTTCTCTTTCTGTGCCGATGCGGTCGGGCTAAACTAGATCCCCTAAATAAGTTACGCTGCATACGCATCTTGGTGCTTAAAATGATGGTTTTCAGTTATTTGAAGCTTTATCTGAAATCACAGGAAACGCTTTTCCGTCCTCTACAAATGTATCAACAGTTCGCGACAAAGCAAAGCAATATTACGTGTGCTTCCTGACACTGAAACTAATGCTGAGGAAGTCGCACTTTTGAATCATGACGATCGGCATGTTGCGTTTATTTGTTACTAACCACCAAGATGGCGGCGCCCACGAGCAATATCGGGGGAAAACTGCAGATACTCTAAGCGTAGCTCATTTAGTTTAGCTCACAGGCTAAACAAAGTGCTGTGAGGGATCGTTGGCCGAGCGTGTTGTGGCACCGCAGAGCAGAGAACGTGGAGAAATGCTCGAGCGCGAGCTCCGTTCAAAGCACGGGAGCTCACACCGCAGAACTCGTAGGGACTAAATCCCCTGGATGTGTTTGCGTTGGTCTTTCAAGTAACCTCAAATGTGCCAGTGCACGAGGCCCGTCTCTTGAGCGGCCCTTGGAGAGAAATGGCGCCGCAGCACTAAAATGACTGGCCCTTGACAGCGAATGGTGGCGGAGTAGCCGCTCGTGGCACGTATCTTGCGAGTTTCCACAAAAATGGCTGGCGGTACTTGTAAAAAATGCTTTCATCAAGGGTTTTTAGCGGGGGCCCTGGGTTCAGTCGCCCATCTGCATCCTACCGTCGTGCGATCGTTTACCACATATACTCCGTAATGCACGTGCTTGCATTTTAAGACCCCGAGCTAACAGTTGTACTTCACTTTTTATAATCTTTAACGGGTAACAATGTCGCCCTGCAAGCTGCTGTTCTCTAAAAGACTAACGACAAATTATGAATGCGCCATTACATTGCATTTTAATGTGTTCACGTGTTCGCGTTCGTTTTTTTTTTTGACTACATCTTTGATTATGCGGTTCTTATTATGATAAAACAGACTATAGTTGTCGGACTTCTGGAAAAAATATTATATAGCTAAGAAAATGGAACTTGAACGCAAAATACAAAACACGCACACGCACACGCACACACACACACACACATATATATATATATATAGGCGCACTTAATAAAAAATAATTGAAATAATAAAATTCATTATAATTGTGTTTTCAAAGGTTTGAGCGCGCCAAAAGCTATAAAATCGAGCTCGATGCTTTGGATGTTGAGATTGTTCGCCGGAAATGTAGTTCAGGGCAGTATGCTCGCACTTGTATGATTCCGCTTCGCTCGCACGATAAAACTCAATACTTTACTGATAATGCATTTAATGAAACAAATCTTACCTTCTGTATATGTGCAATGTCCCTCAGTTTTCTTGCGATTACACGCTTGTTTATTATTATTAGTTTTCGTTTCTCACTATGATTTATTTCGTGCTCTTTTGTGTGCTACATGCATTAGAAACCAAGGTAACCCAGGAGCATTCTATTTCGCGGATTGTAAAAGAAACCTATGCAACTTGCCATGGTGTGCAACAATCAATATGAAATATACTAAGCTTCATATGTGACCACTTGCCTGAGTAAACATTGCTGTTTGTCAAGAACAATTGCGATTGCATGAAATCACGTGGGAAAACTCGTTCTGAGCACGCGACCGTTGGCATGCAGTGAATGTTCATAATAGGCGCCGAGATGATTTTTAGCTGTCAGCAGGTGGAGTTTTCCTATCAACCCAGAGTTAGAATGTTTCCTTCTTTCTGTTGTGAGCTATCAGGACACAACTTACACCAAATCTGAGGGTAATAAAGCACAATGAGCATTCAAACATAACGACCTGAGCAGTACATGTGTAAAAGCTTTAGCTTTTGATGTACTCTTAATTTTCGATACACGCTCAACGCTAGAGTAAAATGTAAGGCTGTTTCATTCTTAATCAGTGTACCACATGCTGCTTACACTTTATTTTATAAAACGTCAAAATCTACAGGTTTGCATCTTTTTTATTTATGCACAAAACTAATTGCGCGCATAAATGACAAAATTGAGACTGGTACAGGATGCCACAAAAAAAATTTACCGGGTTTTTTTACCGCAAAAATAAACCGCGCATCGCCTAACGCTTATTCTCCGCCCAAAGTGAGGTGCTACGTCACAACCAGATGCCAAAGTTTCATCCTGAAAGGACTCCTTATTTAAAAGTTATAAGTGATTTTCTGAAAATACAAATGGGAAAAGGGAGCCCATTTTTACCCATTTTCGGCTTTTGGTGCTACAGAGCCCCACGTGTTCGAAAACTCCGTCGGCCGCCATTTTCCTATAGAACTTTTCAGAAAATCACCCCTAACTTTTGAAGAAGGTATCGGATCGGTCTGAAAGTTTGAAATCTGGTTTTGACCTCTAGCGCTGCATTTGGGCGGAGAATGAGCCTTCGGCGATGCCTATAGTTTATTCTTGCGGTAAAGAACAAAAACCTGAATTTTTTTTCTGACACCTTGTACATTGCTTAAACTATGTGCAGAAGAAATCCACAGACCCAGAATCTTTGCCTGGCCAGTCATTGCATTTATCACTGGATTCGTATTAAAATAATTCTTATCATTTATTGCTGTGAGTTAACTTTTAACCTCGGCAATCTTATTATAACATTCGCACCAGTCCTACTTTGGATTTACCAAACTCAACATCTGAACCTGAGTGTCATTTTTTGTGTTTTCCAGTCTCGAGGTTTTTGGTCAAAATAAATACCCAGCTACTTAAATAAAACACCAGACCGCCCAAAAAATTGTTCATTCGTTTTGATTTTTGAGGTAGTTAATTCCTCAATCTAGAATTTTGGAATCCCAAGTCTATCACGTCATCATATTTTCCTGGAAATCCACAAAGAGCAAAACACATGCAAAACAAAAGGGCCGGTCCATCATATTGCCGCCCGCAGAGCCGAGAAAGCAATGCTTGGTCACGGACTTCTAGAAGATTCGTGTTCATTTATTTATTTATTTATTCACAATACCTTACAGGCTCTTTTCCAGAGCATTGAGTAAGGGGGGTATTATACACATAATTTCACGAAAGAAAATAGAACAAACGCACATACAGTCTCACACAAATTTGTTATGTAGGCACAGCATACAATGAAAACCCAGCTAAGTACAAATTTAGAAAAAAGAAAACAATAACAAAAAACACTGGACTGATATAAAAAGTTGTCAAGTTACACAGAAACAGATTTAAGCGGAAACGCATTGCTTAGAAAATAAGATTCAAGTTTAGCACGGAACAGTGAGGTCTCGGCAACAGTGACTATGGATTCGGGAAGGTCGTTCCATGCGCGGATGCCACGTGGTACAACTGAGTTAATAAACGCGTTGGTTGACCCAGTGAGGTGTTGAAAACGTTTACTGTTAGTGGTTCGATATGATGATCTATTAGGGGGTTTAAGGAAAGTAACGCTTGAAAAACGATTGTTATAATAGAACTTGTGAATTAGGCACAGAGTAAAAATGGTTCGACGCACTTCAAGTAATGGCAGGGAACATTGATGTTTTAGGAGAGAGACACTCATGCTATATGAATAGGAAGATGTTATAAAGCGTGCTGCTCGAGTCTGGACTCTTCAATGTGCGTGGTTAGGTATTTCTGATGAGGGCTCCAAATCGCGGCAGCGTATTCGAGTTTAGGACGGACATATGCTTCGTAAGCGAGTTTGCGGAGATGGTTAGGGGCCGCTTTAAGTTACGTTTAATGTAACCGAGCATTCTAGATGCGTCAGCGGTCACAGAGTTAATATGGGTGACCCATGAAAGGTTAGATGTAAAATGGACGCCAAGATACTTGTAGGATGAACATACGCTAAGGGATGAAGTGCCTAATGTGTATGGGAACTGTGATAGAGATCGTTTGCGAGTGAAGTTCATTACTTGGCATTTGGATTTATTTAGTGTCATTAGCCATTCTTCGCACCAGTTGTTAATGCGATCAAGATCATGCTGGAGTAGTACGTGGTCATCTGGAGTGTTATTTTTCTATACAAGACACAGTCATCCGCAAACAAACGCACATTAGA